>MAYD01544561.1:0-13891 GCA_001909325.1 Ruellia speciosa
TTCCAGTGATGTTGCTACTTGACATACTTGGGGCTTAGGGGTTTGAGAGGTCACAAGTTAGGATGCAATACTAGTTGTATTATTACGTGTCATATGCCTCCTTTATATTTATACTTTGGTTATCTATGACCTTGTTGTTGGTTTGGCTTGTAGTCGCGACTTCATTGTTAGAGGTGGGATACCTTTATGATTTAGAGATATTTACTGACTATGCTGGGAGGTGGCCTCGTGTTTGGTACTTTGTTTAGAAATGTGATGTTTTAGCGTTGGGGAGTTTTTTGATAACTATGGCTCGGTGAACTTATTTATATAATACTTTGTGTTATTACATGCTTCTGTGATTTATTGTTTATCGAGAAAGACTTAAGTAAGGATTATCACCCTTATATACTTACTTGATTTAATTACCCAGTCTTGTACTAGTAAACCGAACTAACTGGTCACTAGTTTTTGTAAGTTAGTACGGTGGTAGCGCTAAAAATGTTCAAATTTTTTGAAGCATTACTGCTTGGTTTTGGAAGGAATTTGTGAGAGGCACGATCCTGGATGCTCGGAATGCATTTTCTCTGGATAATTCTGGAGCTAGGGGAGGTTATCCACCAACACTTGCTGGCAAAGTGGAGAAGTTGGGGCAATCACTAGTCGTTTGGAATGAATCCTGTTGGGACAAAAATGCTTAGCAAGTGGCAGTACTTAGACAAGAATTGGCTTATTTATCTAAATTCCCATGGACTGAGAAGTCTCAAGCAGAATGGTAAAGGGTGTATAATGAGTTACTCTTTTCTTGATTCAGAGGAAGTTAAATGGCAACAAAGACACGAGAGTTTGCTCAAGTTCAGGGATAGAAATGCATCCTTCTTCCATGCCCGTGCGTCTTGGAGGGCTTCATGATCTTAAGCAGGGAATGGTGGAAGAACAGGAGGATTTAATGAGGATTGCTTTTGATTATTTCAGTTCTCTTTTCTCATTCCTTGGGGCTTCAGAGGAGCAAGTTGAGGTTGTCACGCAATGTGTACCTGTTAGAATGTCCACTGAAATGAATGCAACTTTGATAGCAATAGCACCTACTACCATATGGTGGGAAGGCGCCCTGGGGATCCAGAATTTTTTTTATGGCAAAGGGAAAAATCGTCTTTCGAAGGGTGGTGATACTAATACCCAAAATAAACCATGAATAAATAGGACAAAATTTTAAAAATTAAAAAAAAAAAAAAGTGGAGGCCGGTGCCGGGTGCCATGCGCCTCGCCCGCAGATCGCCTCCGAGATATTTGTGCCTACTTTTTCAACAATAAAACATGCCTCCAGTCCCATCGGACCTTTGCTGCATTCATGCATTTGCTTTGCCTTGAGTTTGAATTGTTATTTGCTGAAAGAATCTAAAAAGATTAAAGTTGAAGTTTGAGTGATTTTACAAATTGAAAAAATATGGAGTTTATTAAATTTTTAGGGTCAAGACAAAATTGTCTTCTAGAGGGCGGTATTTTTTAGGGAACGATAACTAGTAAAGAGTTCTTAAATATAATTCCCTGAAAAAAACATTTAACATACCATTTCCAAAAACTCAGAAGCACAATTCTACATTATTTTTTGAAAATCGCTCATATGAAAATATAAAAATATCAGAATCTCGATCAACCAAAAATCAAATTATTTGTTTATAATTTTCATGTATTTGCATCTTACCAAAAGCAGACTTTCCTTTCATATAAAACATCTCAAAACACTTTTGAAAATCTAATTTTGAAATGAAACTTCACATGCTCAAAAGATCTCATTAGGAATTTTCCAAATAAAATAAACTCCAATTAATCATCATGCATAGCAAAGAAATACAATAAATTCACACCAGGTTCTGCAAAGTGAACAGTCAGTAAAACAAAACTTCCCATCCCATCCGATTTCTTCCTTTTTTTAAAGAAACATAGATAGATTCGACAGTAGTACAACTAGAAGTTCCTACAAATGTTAATCATCATCAGACAAGCAAACAACATGATCATCTACTACAACAGGTTCCTGGTTCCCCTGTACATCACCGAGGTTTTCCGTCGTGAGCAGGTCATCTGTTTCCTTTCCTGAATCCAGTATGAACATGGAGTAATTAGGTGGAGCAGTTGGGCTGTCTTGAGAAACTGGATTGAGTTGGCCTGGTGGCTGTGCTGCAGCTGGTGGTGGTGCCACTGGTGGTGGTGCCACTGGTGGAGGAGGTCGATGAGCAGCAGGTGGCTGTACGAGATGAGACCGGAGCATTAGCTGGTGCTGAAGCTGAGAGGCTGCGGGTGAAGCAGTGGTGGAGGCAGGAGCTGGTGGTCTAGGCCTGGACTGCGACTGAAGGTGGGGCGCTCGAGCACGGATCTCACCACTGACATGTGGGTTGACAGAGGGGCTGAAGCTGCTGATGACTAAGGGCCGGGGGGGTGTACTTGAAATAATAGGCATGCGTTGTACGGGTTGTACAGGTGGGGTTGCAGCACCATGATTGGGAGCAGAGATGCGCTGCATGGATTGTGCAGGTGGGGTTGCACTTTGACTGGGAACAGAGACATGTTGCAAGGGTTGTGTGGGTGGGGTTGCAGCACTTTGACTGGGAGCAGACACACGCTGCATTGGTCGTAGCAGTGGGGTTGCGGCAGTCTGACCAGGACCAGGGGAGAGGCGCATGGGATGTGGCTGAGGTGGAGGCTGCACGGTTTGCACAGGCGCAGGAGTGATTTGCCTGGGAGGAGCTGCAGGCTGGCTTGATGGAGTCACCGGGAAGGGTCTCGCTGAATGTGGGGATTGTCCCTGATTGATGCGATGCATGAAACTCGATGGCACTCCTGCAACAAAAATTAACATTAGTTTTACGCTACCATAAATTTGTTGTGCATGTATATCACGGGAATTCAGACGCATGGGCATTGCCAATCTAAAAGTGAGGAGTCGATGACACTTGCTTCCTGATCAGGATGTTGGAGAATGTAATAGTTCATACACAGGTAAAACAGAAGCACATGCCACAAATTCAAATATAAAACACCTTAATAGATATGCTTTCACACATACTAGTCCAAATCAGACAAACGAGCACTATGTGTAGCGAAGCATATGGGAAATAGAGTGATTAAAAAAATTAAAAGAATACACATGCTGTGATAATCAAAATTTGTGTGTTAATAGTGAATTACTAGTATATATGAGGAACAAACAAATTCAAGAATTATCCGAGGTGATAACTGTAAATAAAAATAAGTCAAAGAAGGAATGCAACAAAATTAAAAATAGAGACGAACAAAATACACTAGAAAACAAACAAGAATTCAGAGCAAACAGGCACTTCAAAGATGCAAAAATCAAATGTTAGATGTCTTCTGCACGGCCTATATTTAGATTTTTATCTTTATTTGCTGTAAAACGTTCATACACAGAAAATATTGATTTGTACTTTTTGTAAAGTTTACACATCTTTAACAATAAACTGCCCAGTTCATAATTAAAAGTGGAATGCTGCTATCTTTTTACAATTACCTATAAGCCAAAATCTATATGGAATTACGGTGACTCATTTTTGTCTCTTCTGCAAGACCCAACTTAGCCACCCAATTATTAAATACTTCGTCCCTAGTATTGCATAGGTCATTCAATAATTTAAAATTTAGGTGCCACTGTAGTCTGTGGTGGCTGTGTGTTGACTCATTTTTCTCTCTCATACTTGTTGGGCCTATGTCTCCCAAAGTTAAAAAATAGACGAGGATCCTCAAAACACAGAGAAGGATATTTCAATTATTTGAATTTTAGGTGCATTTCCAGCTGAAACAGCTCTCTAAAATAAAACATGGAGGGGGCAAATTGAAAAACATGAAGCTTCCAAGTTTTTATGCATGGAGAAGAATCACTTTGACAAGTATTGTTAAGAAGTAAATTGTCATTCTACTTCATTCATTAAATGTTCATCATTACCGCTAGCAACTCTCACAGATGGAAGCAATAAATAATAACACACTTCATGCTATTGATTCTCATAGATAATCTGGCTTAGCAATTTAGTGGTCCTTTGATTAGCAGTTCCACAAGGTAACTTTATTCCCTCAATCACCATATAGCGGAGGGCAGTAGGAGAGAGATCATAAATCATCATCAATGATAACAATTCACCATAATGCAAAGTATATTGAAGATTCTGAAATCATGTTAAAAGATCTTGTGGTTGAAAACATACTTGACAGAGAGAATGCACATAGTATTGTCAAATCAGATACCTTGCTGCATGCCTGGGAGTCCAGAAGTCCTGAGATCCAAGCACTTGGCTTTGAAAGCATCAGCTAACATTTTATTCATAAGAACTTGGTTCTTATTCTTGTCAAGGGCATTCCTTTTCGACCTATATTCATCTGCAGTTTCCTGAAGTTTCAAATCATACTTGAGACGTATTTGAGCAACAATATCCTCTATCTCCTTCTCACATTCAAGTTTCAGCTGTGATATCTGCGAAAAAAGCTATATTATAAGCCAACAAAAACTACAAATAGACACAATAAAAAAGAACTTCAAGACTCACCAAGTTTTCATGGTTCTTTTCCAACTGTTCAGTTTCTTCACGCATCCTTTCTAATTCATTGTGAAGTGGGTCCTCCAACAAACTTTGATTACTATGATAGGGCTGATGATTAGGATGGGCGAGGTAGCCACGTCCATTGTCTGCATTTGTTCCTACTGATTGTCTGGCTTGATTTGTTTGCTCTGCTGAACTCACCCCAACTGAGGGCGTGGCTACATTATCCTGAGGAAGTTCGGATAACTCAATTCTTTGTCCAGGACCAACATCAGTCATTGGTCCTGTATCAACAATGTCAGGTATTTCCAAGGTCTCCTCATCTCCAAATGTAGATTCATGTACCATTTGTGTCCTGCAAGGCTCTGCAGGTGGAGAAGAGCTTCCTCCACTATCATGATCTTCAATAACTGGAGCTTCATCATTGGATGGTAGAGTGGTTATAAGCTCATCATTTATTGTTGCTTCATGATTGGATTGAGTGACTGTTGCAGTATCAATTGGTTCTGCAACTGTTACTTCATCATGAGATGTATTTTGCAAGGCTGGAGCATCTGTATGTGCCAGGCTTTGACCAGTTGTATCTAGTTGTACCTATCACAAGTTCACTTGTCAGTAGTGCAGCACCACTCACATATTGCAAGAATATTTAGACAAAATCACACTGTATTGTGGAAGTAACAGGAAATGGAACTGCAAGATTGACAAATCACTTCCAAATAAATAATCATCATGAGCTGAAAAAAAGGAACTGAAAATATTCTTCAGCACACCACCATACATTAGAAGAAAAAAAAAAAAGTTCGTTTGATTGTTTGGTTAATAAAGAAATTGGATAGTACAGAAAACTTGGAAGGAAGCACAGTTTTAAAAGAGAGAACTCAATTATCCTCATGAAAAGGTGATGTAAAGGTTAAAGAAAAACATCTTATTGTGTATCTATCACCACCTAAAATTTTCTTATCACATTGCTGTGTTCGTATATTTTTTCACATACAAAAAGATGTTTTTATTTTTTGTAACATCATGCATAAAGATGCGCAAACACCATAAAGGTACAAAGGGGAGGGGATAAAGCAAATATTGGAGGTTTGAAGCCAAGAAAATGTTTTTGATGATAGTGCTTTTGGATTTTCCTTTTTTTATACATATTTTCTTCATTAAAATCTTTTCACCAAATAATGTATGGAATCTTGAATTTCTTTTATTTTCCTTTACATACTAGAACTGAAACACCAAACATAAGTAAATACATACCTCACTGAAGGGCAATTGGAGTAAGGAAATATTAAAGGGTTTTTGAAATGAAAAGGCACATACTTGCTCTGGCAGGGACTCAGAACAATCAGTTACAGTGACGGCTTCATCCAAATGCTCCAATGTTTTCTCTGTGTTTGGTAAACGCCCACTGTCATCCTTGTCAAGCTCATCTCCCACGCTTACCAAAGTGTCGGGTAAAACATTGCCACTTCCTCCACTTGACACATTCTTAGATGTATTATTTAATCCTGGAGGATGAACATGCTCTGCCAAAAGCTCTTCATAAACTGGCTGAGATTCAACGGAATCCTTTTCGCGAAAAGCAGATGGGCTACCAGAAACAGTTTCATCATTATCACAGGAATGCTTTGACTGATTAAGATGCTCAGGCGTGTCCAATGATGACAGCATTGCCTCGACCTCCTTCTGCAAATCAACAACTGACGTATTTTCACAAGGAGTTTCACTGCTCACTGCCTCAGCAGTTGCACTCGTCATTATTATCGGAGGTGCATCATCATTCTCTGCTGTATAAGAACTCTTGCTTTGATCTTGGTCCTTATGCTGCCCCATGGATAATTTATCCCCAGGGCTTGTGACATTAAGACCTGTACTTGGCTGAAGGCCTCCAGCATCATTCTCAGATAAAGAACCAAGTGATTTTGGCCCATTGACAGCCCTTAGTTCACTGGGACTGGCTTGCGCCTCTGCCAACCATTGATCTGCCTTTCGTCTCTCCTCATTCACAGCAGCCAATTGTATTGCCACAAGACCTTTAAGCTCCACATTCTTCTTGATATTGTGTTCCTCAATTTTCTTAGCAAAAGTAGCATTCAAATGCATGAGTTTGTTGCTCAATTGTAGTGAGCTATGATGTATAGATCGAATAAAGGCAGACTCTAATTCATGATCCTTCTCTAATTTTTCCTTTTTCTCATTCCAAATCTTGTGGAACTCTTCAAGTTCCTTTTGGTGTATTTGCTCAAGTTTCTTCATCCGCTTGTCACATTTTTCCAAAAATTTTCTAAGTTCATTATCTATTTCACTACGAGCACCATTATCTGTCAAAGCCAACTTTTGTAAAAGGGCATGCTCTTCACGAGAACTTTCTCCAATCTTCATATTAGGTTTCGGCATGTGTGATAACTGTGGGGTCCCTTGACTAACATTAAATGGCTCTCCGTTGGGGTCGTCTGCAACTAATGAGTGCAGATATGAGTCAATAGCATACTCTGGACTCTGTAAATACATCTTCTTGAGATCTCGCATCTTAGAATAAACTGAGAGCACTTCTTCCTCTGTGCATTGATAGGTTAAAATATGTTTTGCCAACATGAGTGACTCTTTCTTATCAACCTTTTGCTTTCTGATTGAGGCAGCAATCCAACACTGGAAGATCACAAAAGAAAAATGAATTAGGTTGTGTGTGTCAGTAAACAGAAGTCCTTTACCAGTGTGTGGACAGGAGGACATTACGCAATAAGAAATTATACAACTAAATTTAACAAATTTCCATCTTTAACTTGCTCCAAAAACTTACATTTATTCTCAAGCTTAGGAATAGTTCTCTTGGTTCCCCTTCATGGTTTGTGTTATGATTGCGTTTCACTTATTTATTCAACTATTTCAAGCTATTATTACTACTTACATTTGTGTTATGATTGCGTTTCACTTATTTATTCTACTATTTCAAGCTATAATTACTACTTACATTTGTGTTTGATTGCGTTTCACTTATTTATTCTACTATTTCAAGCTATTATTACTACTTAAAAAAAAAGGAAACTCAATCTTTACTTCCTTACATTTACTTCATAATTATGATTTTAAGAAAGCAAAGGTTATTCAAATTTTTATTATTTCAAGAGCTATCAATTTGTATACTGATACTCTAATATGTGCCATTCCAACTACATACAATATTATTATTGCACAGTGCCCCAAAGCATGTTAACCTAGTTATAAGAAATTTGCAAGTTTTATCATAGAAGTCGGTGGGGAAACATAGTTTAATGTATTATATGCACGACAGTGCAATTCCAGTGCTGATTTTTTATGAAAGGTGAAGACATAACTGCTGAGTGGTGACTCACCATTCAGCATATTAATCTAATTGGGTTTTTCCATCTAGAGATGCACTCTGAAAAGAAACTGACCAGAGATATTTGGAAAGCATGCATAATTGAGGGTGAGTTGGTGTTGACATGGTGATTCCTGATGACATATTCCAAGAACCTTCTCGCTGCCTGAGTGACGTCTTCCTGCATTTTAAGGCATCCAGACAGATAAGAGAGTAACTAATAGCTAGATTGAGTTCCTTCAAGTTAATGAGCGAAAAGAACTTAAAAATAGTGTGGTCTCAATTTTATTTAGTCAACTATCAGTTCCAACTCCCAAAACTTTACAGATAATGATTTTTCCTTTTGAAATCAACATAATCACCATGAAACATACTTTTGGAAAGCTTTCATAAGCAAATTAAATAAATAAATGAAGTATTGTGAACTTCACTAAGAAAAAACGGGAAGTTAACCCAATGTCCGTCAGCACATCAAGAAGAAACTTAGCCTTCTCAAAACAAAAGGGGAACAGTGCCGGGATTTACAAGTGGATAACATGGACAATTACAAGAAACCATATTCCAGTCCATCAATAGCAACTTGCTTCTAGATAAATCATCAATAAACCCTCTCTGAAAGTGTACATATCTTTCAATGTATCAACATTTACACCACATCAAATTTGCATGGCAATGCCTTTCCTTGTATTCATGAACTAATGATATACATAATGCCCATGGATAGATGCATTTATCTTCTTTCCATTAAGAAAGGGCTTTTAACAGCACATCAAACATATTTTCAGTATCTATTCATTGGCACTTGGCACAACCAAATGCAAAAGGCTGTGGATTATTAAATCAAAGTCTAAGCCTAATTGACATTTGTAAGGCGTTGGCCAGTAAGATGAGGATTAAGAGGTTGTTTCGCTAGAGTTATTCAACACCTTTACCAATTATATAAGATGATTTTCGAGTTCATAAAAATAAGATGTAATTTTAGACAGTATCTAGTTAAAATAATGGAGCTTACAAGCTGTTAGTATAATTTCCTAATTAGATCAATGCTAAGCCTTCGCTTAATCATTTATGACGGGAAGGAAGGAATTCACTTTCCACTCATTTTCCAACGGGGCCAAGAAGTGAGTGGAGGAAAATAGATTCCTTTGCTCCCACTCTTTCCTTTGAATTTTTTGGCTAGAAAATAAAGGAAAATATTTCGTTTCTGTTTGAATCCATCTATACAGACAGAGCCTGACAGAGTGAATACCTTTTCTAAAACTAGTTAGACACACTTAAAGATCAGTCAGCTAACCTTCATTTTGAGATAGGGTTATAAGCTCCATAGTTGTAAAAGGCTCGCATGGCGCAAATGGTCCAGGTTGTGAACCATTTCCCTTGGCGTGGTGCAGGGGTTTGGCAAGGCATGCCTTGCTTCATGGTGTGCGTCATAGGCGCCACAATGTTAAACTTCGCCTTCTTTTGTTGCTTTCTTTTTGTAGTTGTCTAGCAATTTTTAATGTTGCCAGTGCTATTTATGTTTAACACTAAAACATAGAACACTTTCAACCCAAAAACCCTAAAATTAAGTAAACTCCTAAGCTGTTTATGCATGTTGCCATTTGCCCGGCTGCCGGCTCTCACCCCGCTTAAAAACTAAATATTTTTAATTTGTATGTTTTTCTATTTCCCGTTGTTTTTAATAGTTTTTTTTATTCTTTATTTGCTGTCTTATTTATTTATTTATTTATTCATGTGTATTATGATATGTTTTTAGAGTTAATTGTCTAAAATCTAAGGACGTGAATGGCAGTGAGCAAGGGACATACTCCCTTTTTTTGGATGTCGATATGTCACATTTTATATGATTATATAATTTATATTGTGTTTTGGGATGTCTAATTTCAAGTTTTATTTAATGTTGGTGTACCGTGTACATTTAGGTAATACTATATTTTACATTTGTAATATGGTATACATACATATGCACACACACACACACACATATATATATAATCTTCAATATGGTGCGGGCCGTGGCCAAAGTCCTTAACCCCAAATTTGAATAAGCTACACTGCAATCTTAATCCTGAAAATAAGCCAAAAGAGGGAACACAAAATGGAATTACAAATTTCACGTCTTCACGTCTTTTAGTTATTGAAACATGAACAGTGTCGAACAGTTCAGAATGATCTCATACCTATTTTGTTAAAAAGAATCTTAACGTATTACAAAGGATCACTCCACCATTAGATACCTTCTCAACTCAGACATCCAAAACAACCAGTTTTATAAGGCAGAAGAAAAGGTATGTGCCACAAAACATAGCAAGAACTATTTCAATAGGAATATTTGAGATTCTCATTAGGCGGGCTGCCCTAAAAAGCAAAATGCAAGAGGAATATTCCATGTGTTGCTAAATCATGCTTGGAAGCTTTCCGATGGAACATGAAAAAAAATATTCTTTTTTAGTTTAGAAGGGTTCATTGTCAATTTCTGAATTTGTGATATGCACCATTCCAGAATTGAAACATGTTACACCAACATAAAAAACAAAAACAGAAACTACAGAAGAAGCTCTCTGAAGAATTTTTCCCAAAATATATAAATGGAATATGGAATTTATTACCGAAAGTTGAAGAATTTGACACAGCCTTGTCATTTGCACTTGAAGAAAACTGTGGTGGCTTTCCTGCTCAGTAGAAGACCTCTGGCCAGACGTGCAATTTTGATCATTGTTCAAAGTACTTTTGTCCTTTTGCATACTTTGAGATTTATTGCAGGGTTTATCAGCAGAAAACCCTAAAACACCAAAAAATTCTAAGTAGTTTAGTGATAACAATCTTGATTACCAAGTACTTTTCTAATGGAAAATGCAAAGCCATTACATAAAGAAGTGTGTTTCTGAGGATATCTTTACCTTCATTGGCAATGACAACTTGAGGCTCTTTATTCACTTCTTGTTCATCTTGAACTGAAGTTGGATGCAAATTATTCACCATCTTTTTTCGTTTCTTAACAGTATCAACTTTCTCAGCTTCTGCAGTGCTCATAGACTCCTCCAAGTACTGAACTCTCTTGCGAATCCGTGGACTTGGATTGCTTATAATTTTCCATTTCGGATTTTTTCCATAAAACAAGTTTCTCCAGAAAACATAAGCCTCTTCTCCATCTACTATAAACTGAGCTTTTGATTCACCAAACGTGGGAATATCTAGAGTGTAGCTTTGTACTCGGCCTTGAACACCCAACTTAGCTTTTGAGATGACAGTATTCAAACCAGTATCATCACCAACACAAGAAAGTAAGACCCGGAAATCCTTGGTAACTTCATTCAACAGCAATTGACCAGATGAAACAGTCTGATCTGGGCTAGAATTGCTATTAGCATGAAATTCATCTAATTTTCTGAAGAGATCTATGGCGCCCCAGGAAAGCAGAGAATCACTTGTTGTCCGATTAAAATTTTGCAAATGACTATCAAGATTTAGATTTTGCTTGGCAAGAACTAAAGCTTTTTCTTCAACAGTGAAGCAAGAGTATAGCCTGAAAACTTTGACATGCCCAACTTTTGAATCAATTGTTATCTTCTGCAGGGCCCTCAAATCATTTGCTGGATTCCAATCGCTGTCAAAGATGATGATAGCATCCAATGAAGATAATTTAATGATAGAAGTACAAGCTCGATTTTCTAAAAGAAAGGCAAACTGGCCGGTTTCCTTCAAGTTAAATCGATTCACAGCGGATTGCTTCTTAGAAGGGATAAGTCCACAATCAACGCGCTCATAAGTATTTATACCAAATCTTTGGCGCAAAAAATCATCCAATATGTCGCCAGTTGACGCCGCTTTTGATTGCATAAGCAATTTCTGCAGAATATAAAAAATGTATAAAACCAACAGAAGTACATAGGCACATGCCTTCAAGCTCCGCTTGGATGGGTTTCTGAAAAGTGCTTTTGGCTTTTGTTTAAAAGCACTGGGGTGCGTTTGAATGGGATTTTGCAAAAAGAAAAATGCACCCTTCAAAAACTAAAAAGCACCTCAAAAGTGCTTTTATTCAAAAGCAACCTAGGTTTGCTTTTGGCTTTTTCCTTTTGCTTTAGAAGCCAATCCAAACGGGCTCTCACACAGTGAAACAAAAGGTAGAACACAAGTATAAATAACTGAAGACAATAACTGCTTGGTGTACCTGAAAAAGAATAAGTACACGCAACCCTCGAGCCTTAATCTCAGTAAGCATAATATCAAGAAGCTGTAATTTGCCACTTGCTTTTATCCCAGTATCCAAAATCGAAGATGCAGGACACATTGCTGCAATCATGCGTTCTTGTAAAGATAGATCTAGAAGATAGGGGTGATCACAACACTGCAATTAAAATATCAAACTAATCAGCACAAAGCAGTCAGTAAATGCAATTTCTGCAGCATAGCACATAGGGTAAATTTGCCACCATTTCGTCAAAAATATACATGTAATGATGTAAACATTTACATATCATGCACTATCAGCAATTGACAATCATGAAGTGTTTTACATTACCCTAAAATGTCATTCCTTCTATGTCCTTCACTCATGACTTTGTTGCTATCAAGTCTAATAAAATATGTTTGCAAATATACATATTTAGTATACATGCGGTACAGATATGTGCAAATGTGCTTTGAAAAGAATGAATGTATTCATGCAGCATCACAATTGGCGAGAAATGACCAGACAAACCTTTCGTACAGCAAGAACAACCTCTCGGACTGCACCAACAGAATCTTTGGGTGAACAAGAGCAAAGCTGAACTTTTTTATCAAAAAGTGTATAACAATACTGCTCCAACTGATGGTTTGATATCTCAACTGGGACCCAATACTCGAGTAACTTGGATACTTGAGAAGTGCTTCTATATGGAATGAAACATGACAACCGATCTCTCAATTTACAAACATTGTCATTGGTCTCAGCTTTCAAGCCTCTTAATTTGTCGAGATCACCTTGAGATTCAAGAAGGGATAGTATTCTAAGATACTCAGACGCTGTTTCCTGAAACACTCAAAAGGAAAATTTAACAACAACGATTCGAACCTTTTATAGTGAAAGAAAGCAGCATTCAGCATTTGCTCAACACCAGTACCAGAACTATACCTTTGTCTGACCACTAGACAGAAGAATCCTCGAGTCTGAATTCAGCATCTTAATTTGTTCAAGATCATTTGATGCCCAAGGGCGCTGAAGCTCATCAATTACAATTGCTTCCCACTTTATGCTTCTTAATATGTCCAGATCCTGCAAGATTGTTTTTTTAAGAAACAATATAAGTCACACTAATACATTCCCTTACCGACTGCACCATCATACACCACAATGATACCTGTCCTAGCCCACATGAAAAGACAACCTTACTCTACACATAACTGACTCAATTGCAATGTTGGCACCAACTGAGAGATTTCAAATCTGGTTGTTCAACGAGGAGACAACCAAAATATTGTGGTGGCCCAAGTTTATTTACAGGAGACATCAGGAAAACCATTTGGTGCTGTAGTTTAGTTATAATTGAACATTGGTCCCAAACTTTTCAAAAGTTAAAGCAGTAATCTTGCACAATATTATGAATAATCCTGCCATCAAAGGGTTTCCGTTTGACCAAGTCACGTCAGTAGGTAGTCTAACCCAACTCACCCTCTATATTTGACGGCTAAATTTATTCAAAGTACTAATTTATTATTAAAATATAAATTAAACTCACCCTCAAATATTGAACTATAAATTTTCTTGAGCATTAATATATTATTGAAATATAATCGGCATTCAATATTCAAGAACTGTGATTTAGATTTTGATTAAATAAAATAATATTCTAAATAGATTATAACTCAATATGTGAGGTAGGATTTATATTTTAATAATAAATAGGTACTCAAAATAATTTAGAATTCATTTCTGAGGATTAGGTTTTATATTATAGATTAATAATAAATTAGTACTCCAAATAAATTTAATGTCTATATTTGAGAATTGAGGTTATATTTAATAATAAAGAATAGC
>MAYD01544726.1:0-12638 GCA_001909325.1 Ruellia speciosa
TATTTTTGTGCATATGTCAAATAATTCATAGAAGGCACAACACATCATAACATTCATAAAGAAGAATACATAAGGAATTAAAAGCACGTAGAATAAATAAATTCATGTCATGCGATTAATTCAAATTTACCCGACCGAATAATATTCGGTACTTTAATAATTAAGTGGGACTTATGGTTGCCCGATGTATGTTTCCATACTTTAATTAACAGTCTTCTAATACTTGACTTTAAAGGCAACGCAAATACGATCTATCGGTTGCTAGTGTCGGGTACGGGTTCACCTACGAGGCGAAACAATATTAATTATCCGATCGAATTAGGAATACTTAGACAATAATAATAATATTGTCTAGGATAATTAATTATCTTAATTGGGTACTTAAGTCAAATCCCGAAAATTAATTCTTAACCATAGAATTAATTTCAAGTCCAAGCCCATTAGGCCCAATCTCATCCAACATTCCAAGTCCACTAAGGAATGTATCTAATAGCCAATATTATAATCCAATAGGGTGTTAGTGGGAAAATCCATGTTTCCCACTAACACTTAACAAGTCTTCCAACATCACTTTAAGGATCAAAATTCCAACTTTATCAAGAACACTTGAAGATGGTGGAAGAACACCAAGAACATTTCCCAAATTTCTTCAAGTCACAAACCACATTTTGAAGACGATCATGACCCGGGCATTTCCAAATTCCATAGTCCTTGGTTCTAAGCAACACAATCATCCACTATAGAAGTTCAAAACCATATTTCTCATGGGCTGTAAATAGTAGTTGACCATTTTATCATTTTTGTGATTTTTCATACTTTGTGGTATGTAGAAACAAATCGGTAATCCGAAGTCACCTCGTCGAGTAGAGTAATAATATGTGATCGGATCTTAAATCCTCCAACAATTTCTTGATGATGTGTAGAATGGCACACGGTTTTGGGAGTAATATGAATGAAGAACACTTAGTATTTTTTTTGAGAGGCTTGGGTGATATGAGAATAAAAACCCAACAATGCCTTGATAAATTTAAATAATACCAGCAAAAATGCTAAAGGCCACCCCCAGGCCTTGAAATTTAATTTTTCTCAAAAATTTCGACCAAAGCACAATAATTTTGACCATAGCTTCAAATATTTCGACTATATCCTTAAAATTTCGACCAAAGCACCAAAATTTTCGACCATTACTGATTGCAGCCCCAAAAAGTTGATTCTTCATTTTTCTCCCAAAAATTTCGACCAATATTTCGACAATTACCTTAAAAATTTCGACCATGGCCCAAATATTTCGACAATTCCATCAAATATTTCGACAATTGCATCAAAAGTAGATTCTTCACTTTCTCTCTCCATTTCCCCACATTAAATGCACTTCCAGCATAATGATTACACATTTTCACCAAAATCAATGCACTTGTCTCCCACTAAAAACAACCCCAATCTGATTTTTATAAGTTTTGGCCACCAAAATTTCGACCAAGCACCCCTATAATCAAGAATATTTCGACAATTGCATAGAATCAAGAAAATATTCGACTATTTCTTGATTTTTAAAAATCAACCTTCTCCATAGGCAAGAATTCCCTATATTTCTTACTAAATGTCACCTCCCACAACATTTAAGGTTTATAATTTATATTTCCTGCCTTCATTTTAATTTATTTCCCCATTGGAAATAAATTACTCTTACGCGATTAACTCGAGGCGTATCGAAATTCGATTTTACAGACGAGGAGTTCCATCGATCCGTTTCCTCTCAAATTTTATTGACAACCATAATTTATGGTTCTTAAGACCTCCGTAACTTCTAAACGTCACCCTATGCTGTTGGGCCTCCGTTCTCATAATTGGGCCCATCGGGCCATTCGGTGCCATATCGATTTTACTGACAGATAGTTCGGATGCTCGGAATCATTCCAAATTTTACTGACACTCTAATATGATGATATTTAGTGTGTTCGTAACTTTTGAGCATCATCGGATCTCATTTGGGTCTCGAACCGATTTATTGGGCTTATAGGGGAATTGAGCCCAATCAATTTCACAACTGTGAGTGACCTGGAAGTCTGTACTGAACTTTTCGCATCTGAAAATATAATTATTTCTTATAATTATATTCGCGAAAATTTTTTACACATTTCTGACGAACGGTAACACCGGGTGTTACACTCACCCCCACTTGGGTTAATCCCGACCCCGGGATTACTGGCTGAAAGACTGTCGTGCTGCACACTGCTCTGCTGAACTGCTGATCACTGAATCTGATTGATCTGACAATTGATCTGTTGATTCACTGAACACAGATACTCTGTATCTGAATATCTGACACTGCAGTTCTGAACCTCTGGATGACTATACCACTGACACCCTGATACTGAAATTCTGTCCACTGAACCACTGATAATCTGAACATCTGCCTTACTGAAGATCTGTTAATCGATCAGAAGGCTAGTCTAAGTTTTTAAGCGGAACAGTCGGTACTAGGGCATCATTGGTTCTAAGGTCTACGAGCTATCATACAAGCTAATAGACGCACACTATCTCTATCCCAAGAGATACATCATAGTCATTTATTATACATCATCAAGATTTCCCGTGAGCTACGAGTTACTGATTTATCAGGAATCAGTTTCATAAGCACGTGCAAGGAATATCATTTCTCGCCTCCGTGGCTGAGAAGTTTTGAAAATCATTTCGATATTATTACCTTCGCAGGTAGAAATCTAAAGTCGATATAATGGCGACTTTGAATTCTTCATATCACATAATAAGTCATTTACGTATGTCTTTAGGCGGAGCTGCAGGCACCTCTATACATACATAAATCACCAACATGTCTTTATACCATTACTCAGACATACCTTTACATGTTTCATCATCATATGCATCTTTAAATTATGCATTTAAACGAAATCGGGGCAACGCCCTGAATGATTTGCCTATTAGGCTCTTTCATTCCTTTGAATAAACATTTTTTTTCCCAAAGGGAATGCATCATGATATGTAATGCCATGAATGCTAACACATTAGAGTGTAATAAACTCAATTCATAGCAATCAAGTGGAGAAATTCATACAATCCACAATATCAAACGCATAGAGGCTAAGGCTCTATTCTAGGAACAGCTGATGATATCTATTCTGAATATCTGACTCAAGTTCCCAGGTTGATTCGTCTTGGCCATGTCGAGACCACTGCACCCTGACCAGTCTGAATTCTTTATTCCTAGTCGTTCGGACTTTCGTATCCAAAATTCCGACAGGGTGTTCCTCATACGTGAGGTTATTATCTAGTTCCACCATCTCAGGGTCCAATACGTGTGATGGATCTGACACGTATTTCCTTAATTGAGAGATGTGGAAGACATCGTGATATTTCCCAGCTCTGTCGGTAGTGCAAGTCGGTAAGATACGTCACCAACTTCAGCAATAATCTCATATGGTCCAATATATCGTGGACTCAACTTGCCTTTTATGCCAAAATGTCTTAAGCCTTTCATGGGTGAGACCTTAAGGAGAACCCATTCTCCAACACGGAATTTCATATCCTTTCGGGCCTGGTCGGCATAGCTCTTTTACCGGTCTTGCGCTGCCTTCATTCTGGCCTGAATTATTCTCACTTGATCCATTAGATCTTGTATATGCTGTGGCCCAAGGACAACCCGATCACTTGGGTCGTTCCACGATAACGAAGTCGTACAATGTCTCCCGTATAATGCCTCAAATGGTGCCATGCCTATGCTTGCATGATAACTATTATTGTAGGAAAATTCGACGAGTTTCAGTCGATCTTCCCAACTCCCTTGGAAGTCGAGCATACAAGCTCTTAACATGTCTTCCAAAGTCTGTATAGTTCTCTCAGTCTGTCCATCGGTTGCCGGATGATACGCTGAGCTCATTCTTAGTCTAGTACCCAGTGCTTATTGGGTCATTTTCCATACGTTGGACTGATATCGGGAGTCTCTGTCAGAGATGATCTCTTTCGGTGTCCCATACCGAGTCACAACGTGTTCAATGTAAATTTCTAACAATTTTTCCGATGTCCATGATTCTTTAATCGGAATGAATACCGTGGACTTGGTCAATCGATCAATGATGACCCATATGACATCCTTGCATGTTCTGGTCCTTGGTAGTCCGGTTACAAAATCTATAGAAATGCTTTCCCATTTTCATTCAGGTATGTCAAGTGGTTGCACCAGACCCAACGGTCTTTGCGCTGAATCTTCACCTTTTGGCAAGTTAAACACTTTGCCACAAATTCTGCTACTTCCTTTTTCATTCCAGGCCACCAAAAGCTTTGCTTCAAATCTTTATAAAGCTTGGTACCACCCGGATGTACTGAATAAAGAGTAGTGTGAGCTTCTTTTAGAATAGTCTGCTTAACATCTGTGCATGTCTCAGGTATGCACCATCTTCCCTTGAATCTCAGACTTCCATCTTTGTGTATGGCAAATTCAACCTTTGCTTCACCTTGAAGCACTTTCTCGCGAATCTTTGCGAGTTTCTTGTCTGTCATTTGTTTCTGTATAATCTTCTCATAGATCATCAGTGTGATGATTAAGGAGTTCAATTGCAATTCGGGTTCTCCGAACCACAAATCCAAGTTCATCTTTCGGATCTCTTTACCCTGTTCCTTGTTCAGGAACATCGAGTACATTAAATGGCTCGATTTTCAGCTTAAGGCATCAGCCACCACATTGGCTTTACCTTCATGATATAGGATCTCAGTATCGTAATCTTTGACCAATTCCATCCATCGTCTTTGCTTGAAATTTAATTTATCCTGGGAAAAGATATATTTCAGGTTTTTGTGGTCTGTATAAATTCGGCTTCTTACCCCATACAGGTAGTGTCTCCATATTTTCAATGCATGGATCACTGCGGCCATTTTAAGATCATGTGTGGGGTAATTTTCTTCGTGTTTCTTCAATTGTCGTGATGCATATGCAATCACCTTTCTATTTTGCATTAACACGCATCCAATACCATTCTTTGAAGCGTCTGTGAAGATGTCGAAATCTACACCCTCTGTTGGTAGCGTCAACACTGGCGCTGTAATCAATCTGTCTTTCAGTTCCCGAAAAGCTTTCTCACTGTTTTCAGACCATCTGAACGGAGCGTCTTTCTTTGTCAGTTCTGCCATTGGTTTGGCGATTCTAGAGAAATCCTTGACAAACCGTCGATAATAACCTGCTAACCCCAAGAATGCACGAACATCGGTAACATTCTTAGGCGTCGGCCAATTCTGTACTGCTTCCACTTTCGATGGGTCGACAGTCACACCTTCTTTGGTTACTATGTGTCCTAGGAAAGACACTTTGTCCAACCAAAATTCGCATTTCGACAACTTTGCATACAGCTGGTTGTCTTTCAATGTTTGTAGCACAGTTCTCAAATGTTGTGCATGCTCCTCAAGAGTCTTTGAGTATACTAAAATGTCGTCGATGAAGACCACGACAAACTTGTCCAAGAATGCCTTGAACACTCTATTCATTAAGTCCATGAATACGGCTGGTGCGTTGGTAAGTCCAAACGGCATCACCGTAAACTCATAATGTCCGTACCTCGTTCGGAATGCCGTTTTATCAATGTCTCGATCTGCTATTCGCAGCTGGTGATATCCTGACCGGAGATCAATCTTTGAGAAGACACTTGCCCCTTTAAGTTGGTCGAACAAGTCGTCGATCCTGGGCAGTGGGTATCGGTTTTTTATCGTCACTTTATTCAGTTCACAGTAGTCGATGCACAATCTCAGACTACCATATTTCTTTTTCACAAAGAGTACGGGCGCACCCCAAGGCGAACTACTTGGTCGGATTTACCCTTTGTCCATTAATTCCTTTAACTGTTCGTACAATTCTTTTAATTCGGTAGGCGCCATTCGATATGGGGCCTTATGAATTGGTTTCGTCTCGGGTGCCAAGTCAATCGTGAATTCAATTTCTCTGACTGGCGGCATCCCTGGAATTTCCTCTAGAAACACTTCTGGAAATTCATTCACCACGGGTCGATTTTCCAGGTCTATCAAGTCTAAATTCAGATCGAATGCGGAGCATAGATAGATTGTGTAGCCTTTTCTGCCATTACAGCGAAATTGACTGCTGAAACCATTCTGACTGTCAGCTCCTTCGGATGCCGTCTATAGGTCACTCGCTGCCCGTTGGTGCCTTCAGTCTCAGCTTACTGTTCGGACAGTCTATCTGAGCCTTGTACTTTGCCAGCCAATCCATACCCAGTATTACATCAAAATCGGTTAACGGAAACTCTATCAGATCTGCCGGAAAGTCGGTACCCTCTATTCTGATCGAAAAACCCTGGAACATCCTATCGCAAGGAATGGCCTTGCCGGATGGTAGGGCTACTACAGTCCGAATGTCTACGGAAAGCATCAAATCACACACAGACGAAAAACGAGAAGAAATGAAAGAACATGATGCACCAGTGTCGAAAAGAACGAATGCAGGCATATCTGAAATCGGAAACTCACCAGTTATGACGTCTGTACGGTTTTCTGCCTCGGCCCAATTCATTATGTGGAGTCTGTTCCCGGATGGCTGAGCGATCTGTTTCCCCTTGTTCCCGAAATTTCTTTGCTGTGGGGCCGGGTTTTGCTGAGTCTGGGTCTGCTGGTACTGCCCCTGAACATTGTTCTGCTTTTGAGGATTCGGACACTGCCTGCTGACGTGCCCTTCCCGACCACAATTGTAGCATGTGATCGGTTTTCCATCACATCGATATCCCATATGGTCTTTGCCACATTTTCGGCAAACTGTTTTGGAACCCTCAATTTGTTTCATTTTGCCTTTGCCTTTATCCTGGAAGGCCTTTTGCTTACGGTCCTGTTGGGGTTGGTCTCTCCTGCCTCCCTGCCGGACCATTTGTATCGGTTGAGCGTCTTGAATCACTACGCCCTTTTGTCTTTTCTTATCTCGACCATCATGTTGTCGCTCTTGATACGACTGATCGGCTCATCTGGCCTGATTAGCGGCTCGCTCATACATTTCTTGGACTGTAGTCAAGCCCAAGGCCACTATTACATTACGAAGATGCGGGAGCAGGCCTCCCTCAAAGTGATCTGCCAAGTACTCATTAGTTCTACACCCATCGAGTAGGTATTTGGACAATTCGGTGAATTTGGAATGATATTCTGCAACGGTCATTCCCTTAGTCATTTTGAAGGCTTCGAATTCACTTGCCTTAATTTTTCTCATAAAGGCGCGGAAGAACCTGGCCTTTAAGTCTGCCACAAATCGGTTCCAATTGTAAGCTGCATCATCCAGCTTTTCTGCTTTCACGGTTTCCCACCAATTCCGGGCTTCACCGTCGAGATAATGGACTCCAATGTCCACCTTACTGTCTTCGGGGCATCTGGTCATTCTGAACGATCCATCCATTCGACTTACCCATTGCTCAAGTTCGGCTGGATCAGTAGATCCAAAGAATGACGGGGGATTAGTTCGAGATACCTCCCTGAAGTAATTCACTGGGGTATTCTGATTCTGATTCCCAACTGGGTTCATTCCCTGATTCATCCTGTTGATGAATGCCATAAACTGCGCAAACTGTTCTGCTGCGGCTGGTGCATCAGGCACCTCAGGCTGATTCACATTCTCACGGCGTGCAGCCCTTTGAGCTCTGGGGTCAACATTACCCACAGGCTCCTGTACATTCTGATTTTCATTAACATCCTCTTCCCTTTGACCCTCATTTGCAGGACCAACATTCCTGACTTGAGCCGGTCTACCTCTTCTAGGCGGCATCTGTAACAGAATTGAGGAAAGTGTTAGTGCCAACATCACAACCCATTAAACTTTATCGTGGCAGGGTACATTACCACAGGGCACTAACTTTCACACAATCATCAACCATACAAGAAAAGAAGAACCCCATCTCTCAACTTATAGGTCTAGACCATATTTTATTTCACATAACATATTGGGTTCCGATTTTATTCAAATATTAGAGCACATACGCTCTGATACCAACCTGTGATCGTACGGGACCTTGTTTCCGGAAAATCCAGTGTTTCCTGATAGGATGAGATTATGATTAGCCTTTAATCGAGCTTATTGTGGGGTTTAGGGTTAGATTCCATAATAAGTTAGGTGTGGCGGTGACGTGTCCAATTTATGGGAATTGAGGGGTTACAAAAAGTCACTGAAAGTGATATGCTTGAAAAAAAAATGTACTCCACATTTCATGCCTCAAATTTGCTTTTACAGCAACAATATCATGAAAAAGGCTTCGAAAAATATTCTGAATTAATAACTTGCATGTTGCTGGCTGAGCAAAATAATGAATTGCTGCTAAAAAAAATCATGAATCCAGGCCTATATGTGCCAGCCCATTCCCTGAAGTGAATGTGGCACAATCCAATATGGATGCTCGAAACTCAAATTTGAGTAAAGCTGAGGATGATGTTTTCCTCGTTGACAGTGCAACTACGCACCATCATTTTGAAAAACAAAAATTATTTTTCCCACCTAAAGATGGGAAAATCCACCTTTTATACAATCGGTGTCATGTCAAAATTAATTGAAGGCTCTGGAAAAGCCACTATATTCCTCCCTGAAGGAGTGAAAATTGTGCTTGAAAATGCACTATTCTCGAGCAAAGCTCGAAGAAATCTGCTGAGCTTCAATGATATTCGCAAAAATGGATATCATATTGAAACATCAAACGAAGCAAATGATGAGTATCTTCTGATTACTCAAATCATCGCTTGAAAGAAAATTATGAAAGAAAAATTGCAGAGCTTATCCTCTGGCTTATATTATGCCAAGGTATATGCCGCTGAAACACATCATCTTCTAGATCTGAAATCTACTAGATATTTTATTACATTGCATGATAGACTTGGGCATCCCGGCAGTATAATGTTGAGGCGAATAATTCAGAAAATATTGAAATCAAATAAATTCCCATGTGCTGCTTGTTCTCAGGGAAAATTAATTATCAGGCCATCACCAACAAAAGTTGGAAATGAATCCCCAGATTTCTTGGAAAGAATCCATAGCGATATACGTGGACTTGTATATCCACCTTGTGGACCATTTAAATATTTTATGGTGCTTATTGATGCTTCATCACGATGGTCCCACGTGTGACTATTATCTACTCGAAATATGGCATTTGCCAGATTACTCGTACAAATTATTAAGTTGCGAGCACAATTTCCAGACTGTTCAATAAAGAAAATTCATCTGGATAATGCTGGGGAATATTCATCACATGCATTTGATGATTATTGTATGTCTATTGGAATTACTGTGGAACACTTTGTTTCCCATGTGCATACACAAAATAGGATGGCTGAAGCATTTATTAAGCGATTACAATTAATTGCCAGGCCATTATTAATAAAATCCAAACTCCCCGTGTCAGCTTGGGGACATGCTATATTGCATGCAGCAGCACTGGTGAAAATAAGGCCGAAAAGTTATCATTGTTATTCCCCTGCACAATTAGTTTCCGAGAAAGAGCCTAATATATCTCATTTGCGTATTTTTGGGTGCGCGGTTTATGTCCCCATTGCACCACCTCAACACATAAAAATGGGCCCCCAACGAAGATTGGGTATTTATGTCGGGTATGAATCACCCTTTATAATCAAATATCTTGAACCAACAACGGGTGCTTTATTTACTGCAAGATTTGCATATTGTCATTTTGATGAATCACACTTCCCGACATTAGAGGGAGACAATGATCAAATGAAAAAGGAAATTTCTTGAAAAATGTCGCTAAATTTCCTCGATCCTCGTACAAGGCAGTGCGAATTAGAAGTACAAATAATTGTACATTTGCAAAAAAATTGCAAATCAATTACCTGATGCTTTCAATGATGCTGCTAAAGTCACTAAATCATATATTCCAGCAACAAATGTACCTGCCAAGATAAATGTCCCAGAAGGACAAATGTCGAGTGCTAATGAATCTACTGCACGCCTGAAGCATGTTAGACCTTTAGATTTCAAGGATAAAAATCCACGAAAGAAAAGGATTGTACACACAAATGATGATAATCATGTGTTTCAGGAAACCACTGAAAAGAAAGAAGTTGATCATAATAACCTCAATCCTGAGCAAGATGAAGTTATTGAAACTTCATTTAATTCTACTTCCACTGGGAAGTGTTGGAACCGAAAGGAAACAAAGATTGATAATGCTTTTGCATATAATGTGGCACTCGATATAATGGAAAATGATGAGGATTGTGAACCCAGATCGGTTGATGAATGTCGGCGAAGAGATGATTGGCCAAAATGGAAAGATGCGATCCAATCTGAATTAGACCCAATGGCTAAAAGAAAGGTCTTTGGACCTATAGTCCAAACACCAGAAAGTGTTAAGCCAGTTGGATACATATGAGTATTTGTGTGAAAAAGAAATGAAAATGACGAAATCTTCAGATATAAAGCAAGACTTGTAGCCCAAGGCTTCTCCCAAAGACCGGGAATTGATTTTGAAGAAATATATTCTCCGGTTATGGATGCGATAACATTCAGATATCTCGTAAGCCTGGCAGTACATGAAAATCTTGATATGCATCTAATGGACGTCGTTACTACCTACCTTTATGGCTCGCTAGATACAATATTTATATGAAAATCCCTGAAGGGTTCCAAATGCCTGAAGCATTTAAATCAAAGCCAAATGAATCATATTCTATCAAATTACACAAATCATTATATGGGTTCAAGCAATCTGGAAGCATGTGGTATAACTGTCTCAGTGAAAATTTGGTCAAAGAAGATTATGTAAACGACCCAATTTGTCCATGCGTCTTTATAAAGAAACAAAAGGTCAAAATTTGTGATCATTGCAGTATATATTGACTATCTTAATTTGATCGGAACTCTTGAAGAAGTTCAAACTGCTGTTGAATATCAGAAAAAGAAATTTGAGATCAAGGATTTTGGAAAAATCAAAATTTACCTTGCTTTACAAATTGAGCACTTGGAAAATAGAAATTTTGTCCATCAAGCCAGCTATACTCAAGTAAGCATACAGCATGAACCTCATGGATTTTGGTAATAATTAAGGAAACATGTTCACAACTGCTTGTGTGCTTTACCTTCCAGTTACTTGTTTATGCTCTAAATTCTATTCTTTCACAAATGTCATTTTGTTTATCGGCTTGTATTAAATAGTCGAGTCCCGGATGTGGGACATTCCTTGTATTTTTCTTTTATTGGACTGGGATAGTCGTAGTACAGTGAGATGCGATTAGAGGGGACTAGTTTCCTAAAACAGTTTTTGATGGATAAATCACATCCGTTAAGTGCCCCAATGGTCGTGAGGTCACTCGATCCAGCAAAGGATCCATTTAGACCTAAAGAAGAAAATGAAGAGGCACTTGGTCCAGAAGTACCATAAATAAGTGTCATTGGTGCATTAATGTATCTTGCCAACAGCACAAGACCTGATATAGCATTTGTTGTAAACTTATTGGCGAGATTCAGCTCTTCTCCAACTCGACGACATTGGAATGGTATCAAGCACATCTTTCGATATCTCCAAGGGACAATCGATCTCGGGTTATTCTTCTCTAATAACTCTAGACATGAATTGCTTGGATATGCCGATGCTGGGTATCTATTGGATCCGCATAAAGCCAAGTCTCAAACTGGCTATATATTCACGTGCGGAGGAATAATCATCTTCTGGAGATCAATGAAGCAGACTTTAACTGCTACATCTTCAAACCATGCAGAAATATTAGCAATTCATGAGGCTAGTAGAGAATGTGTTTGGTTGAGATCGATGACCCATCATATCCTGAAAAATTGTGGGTTAGCTTCAGAAGGAAAAGTTCCCCCAACTATATTGTATGAAGATAATGCAGCTTGCATAGCCCAATTGCAAGGAGGATACATCAAAGGAGATAGGACGAAACATATTTCGGCAAAATTCTTCTTTACGCATAATCTACAGAAGAATGGTGAAATCGATGTGCAACATATTAGATCAAGTGATAATTTGGCGGATTTATTGACCAAGGCGTTGCCAACTGCTACATTCGAAAAATTGATTAAGAAGATTGGAATGCGGTAGTTAAAAGATCTCAAATGATGTACAAAACCAGGGGGAGCGAAACACACAAGAATACTGTACTCTTTTTCCTTCACTATGATTTTTTCCCACAGGATTTTTTTCTTGTAAGGTTTTAACGAGGCATATTCTTTGTATTATGAACATTTAAGGGGAAGTGTTGCAAAGTCATAAAATGCGGCTAGCCACTATTATGGACTCAGTGAATGTCCTTACTTTTTTTGCCATAAAATGCGGCTAGCCACTATTATGGACTCAGTGAATGTCCTTACTTTTCCACCTCTTGCCAGCTGCACACCATTTTTTACATTTGATGTACTCCACCACCTTTTCCAATCTATATATATGCATGTAAATTAATTGGAA
The DNA here is from genome assembly GCA_001909325.1 of Ruellia speciosa. Classification (NCBI taxonomy): domain Eukaryota; kingdom Viridiplantae; phylum Streptophyta; class Magnoliopsida; order Lamiales; family Acanthaceae; genus Ruellia; species Ruellia speciosa. The sequence continues at coordinate 12,423 of MAYD01544726.1, forward strand.
AGAATACACAATTTCCTCCATTCAATTCCACTGCACTATCTCGGCTCTCTCTCATTTTCCTTTCTTTATGCATTTCTCTTTCACTTCTTTCTTTCTTCTCTTTTATTTTCACTTCATTTACATATTACTACACATCCCACTGTATATACATATATTTATATAATATAAAAAATATTCACAACACCTTTATATAATTTTATCTACAATTTTGTGAAA
>MAYD01544966.1:0-11481 GCA_001909325.1 Ruellia speciosa
GAGACTCAATTCATCCAACTCCAATACATACACTCTATTCAGTAACCTGCACCGATTGGTTCCTCCAGCTGCTAGCTCAATCTGGCTTATTTCAGTCCCAGCTACGATCACCGTTGCTGGTTATCCAATAGTTAATCACAGTCAATCCTTGTACTCCTCACTCCGAAAGGACCAATCATCCTGGCGCTGTTGTTTCCGCAGAAGCCTCCACACACCACCATGCAGCCACGCATCTAAGCATTTTCTACCAAAATTCCGACCAAAATTAGGTGCGTCTAACCTCAGCACGGGAGTTGACAATGTCTTGATCCAGAGACTCAATTCATCCAACTCCAATACATACACTCTATTCAGTAACCTGCACCGATTGGTTCCTCCAGCTGCTAGCTCAATCTGGCTTATTTCAGTCCCTCCCTCAGATCCAGTTGTGATATTGTCAACTGCTTTCTTTATCAAATCATGTTAACCTCCTCTCTCAAGGATTCTCCAACCATCTTTAGTATTGCCACCAAATTGAGTGCTATTCATGGTGCTAATTACAAAAAGTAAATGAAATATTAGACTTCAAAGCAATCTTGTCCAGCTGTTGCCTCTAATGCTCACCTAGGTAATTTCATTGCATGTCTCTCTCAATCAACATGTCACAGTTCATTGGTCCTCAACTCTGGTGCATTTGACCACATCCTTTCTCTCAATTCGAATCCTCTATGTTTCCACATGCATCTATGACTTTAGATGATGGCAACAAAGCTCCTGCTAAAGCTTTTAGCAGTGTGAGACCTCTATCTAATGTCTCTCAATTCGATTTTGTCTGTTTGATGTGTCTTTTTAACCTTATTCTGTTGGTTACTCAGAGAATCAATTAATCAATCAAAAAATTCAATTATTCTATACTTCAATTACATTAAGGGTCAAATGATTAGCGCTAAACGTGACTCACAAGATCTCTACCAAAAGAAAATTTCCTCCCTCTACCTCTACAGCAGTGTAGTTGTCTCTCCAACCCTTCACAAGCATTGAGGTCATCTTAGTTCTTTTTTGTGTTTCATGCTTTGTTGATTTGCAACTAGTGTCGGCAATTTTTTGGAGTATTACTCCCCCCTTTAAGCCAAAAAATATGTTATCAATCTTATATATTTGGAGAGGGGTCAAAGTTTTTTGGTATTTTCATGCTTAATGGCATCTGCCCACACTACAAATTACAAAGGGAACATAGGGGCGGGGATAAGGGTAGGTGGGAATTAGAACCTCAAGAAAAGTCATAGTTGATATATTATTATTGTAGACTTATTTTGTTTAGAGTCCAGAATATGTTGAGTAGGCCCAATCCAGTATGACCCATTTTATTTTGTGTAAATATACACATATACACCTGCTCGTAATCATTCTTTTAGATATAGCAAATAAAAGCCTCAATACAAACCCTAACCTAAAACCCTAGAGTTCAATGGACCATCTATCAGCCCCAACGCTTCATCACCCCCTCCGGATCTATCATCACCATTGTTCCATGAGTCAACAGGCACCAATGCCACTCTAATCGGCCACCTCACGCGAGTCACACATCTCCTCTCTGGCAACAATTCCAACCAATTTTTGCTCGATTTATGTTGTCTTTGCTAAGTTCTGTATCTCACTGCCACCAGCACTGTCAGACTCAACCCTCAGCATCCTCGAGTGATCCAGGCCCATGTCGTTGTCGCCACCACCGCCAGATCGTCAGAGTTTGGGACTTCTGTTTCTCTTGTTGTTTGGGTAAATTTGGTAATTTGTATTGACTTCTTTCCATCCAACCATGTCTTTTTCCTGGATTGTCTCCACATCCAGTCATTGCTACTGAAAAATTGATGGTTGGAGCCATTTACTCATCATGAGCAAAAGTTGTTCAAATGTGGTCTATGGGACAAGGCTCGTCAAATCATCACTACTTCATCAGCTAAGATTAAGGACAAGGAAAAGGCTGCATGACACGTCTTTTGTGGCAGTTCATAGACACGTCACTTCCCCATCTTCACTAATTTTACAATGTGTTGTGAGTTATGGAAGCAAGCTGAAATCCTCTACATGAATGGTGTTCAACACCTCTAATCGACTGTTTTGAATCTCCACCAACAGGGTCTCTCTATTCCTGAATTTTTGGCAAAAGTTTCATCAATCAAAGCAAAATTCAATTTTGTTCTACTTCCAGGGAAGACAACTTCCGGGGAACTTGCCCACGAGATAAAAGTTTATGGTGTGCGCTCTGGCTACTTTGGGACCTGAATTTTGCAGAACTATACCAACCCTCAATGATGTTTATTCTTGGCTTCTCTATGTCTCATCACTGGCCACACCTAACTCTAGTGATCGTTCGGCCTTGCTACCTACTTACGTCTCTAAGAGTGAGCATGGCACTTGTGGCTACGATATCAACCATTCTCGATGTACCAATTGAAACAAGTCAGGGCATATTCGAGAGAAGTGTTTCAATTACAAATTGAATGGACACCCACCACAAGCTAATGTTGCTCATATATTGAGCTTCTTCACATGAGACTTCATCAAATTCTTCCTGCCCCTCATCTTTCACCTCCTATTAACCCTGCTATTTGTCCATATGATCTTCCACCTTCTATTGACAGTGTTGTTGATGGTGCACCTGTTCTGGAGTCTTGATGACTCTCGTTCTTTGTCAGCCTCTCCTCTTTCTGTGTTCCTTCCACCGTTGATGATCCTCCTCTGTTGCCCTTTGAAAAGGTAATTCTTCCACTCGTAATCCTATCCAATTTATAATTTCCTCAATTGTCATTGTCTATCACCTTCTTATTGTGCTATTGTGTCCAACTTATCTTCTATTTCTATTCCCAAATCTCTTCATGAAGCTTTTTCTCACCTGGGGGTGACAATCAATGATAGATGAGATGGATATCTTGCATGGCAATGGAACGTGGGATTTGTTTCAATTGCCCCTGGGTAAATTTCCAGTGGCTTGTCAGATAGTATATCATATATGCAATCAAAGCTGCCATTAATGGCCAAGTGGACTGTCTCATGGCCTGATTGGTTGTCAAAGGTCTATGGTGAGAACTACATAGATACCATTTCTCTAGTAGCTAAAACGTACTTTGTGTGCCTATTTCTTTTTCTAGCTGCCTTACACTCTTGGTGACTTCATCAGCTAGACATCACGAATGTTTTTCCACATGACAAACTTTAGGAGGAAATATATACAGCGCAACCTCTTGGTTTTGTTGCGTAGGAGGAGTCTAATCTGGTTTGCAAACTTTACAGTTCTTTGTATGACTTGAATTAATCTCCATGTGTATGGTTTGGATGATTAAACTATGCTATACACAAATTTGGAATGTTATGAGTGAGTCAGGTCATTCAGTCTGCTACAAGCATAATAAAAGATTATGATATTGTCCTCACTGGGAGTGACTTTCGCCCAATTGAGAAAACATCTAGATAAACACGTTCAAATAAAAGATTTGGAGATACCCAAATATTTCCTAGGACTTGAAGTTGCTCAGTCCAACCATGGATGACTCAACCATGTTGTAAACAAATTTGGAATGTTACAAGTGAGTCAGGTCATTTAGTCTTCTACAAGCATAATCTATGGGCAATTGCATGTTTCTTCTTGTATATGATATTGTCCTCAATGGGAGTGACTTCCACCCAATTGAGAAAACATCTAGATAAACACGTTCAAAGAAAAGATTTGGAGCCGCCCAAATATTTCCTAGGACTTGAGGTTGCTCAGTCCAACAGTGGATTGTTATTTCACAACATAAATATTCCTTGGACATTTTAGAAGAAATTGGGATGACCAATTGTAAACCAATTAACTCCCCATGAAAGCTAACTCCAAATTGCTTCCAAGACAAGGGGGCACTTGCTAATATTGGCAGATAGCGGAGGTTGGGGGTAAGCTTAATTACCACACACTCACCCGACTAGATTACTCATTTGTTGTTAATGTTGTGAATCAATTTCTAGAGTCTCCATGGACACTCACTGGATTGCTGCTATTTAAATTTTGAGATACATCAAAGGATCACTTAGTAGAGGTTTGCTATATACTACCTTCATTTTTTAATAAGTGTTACACTTTCCTTTATAAGTGTTAGCATAACAATTATTAAAGGACGGGGAGAGTACAAATCACGATCACACTTAAGTGATTGGTTACTTAAATGCTGATCGGGCAAAATCTCTTTCTAAGAGACAATCTATCTCTAGGTATTGCATTTTTGTAGGAGGTAATCTTATGTCTTGGAAGGGCAAAAAGTAAGGTGTTGTTGCACTACTGATGAAGCATCTATGGCTTTAGCAACTAGTGAGCTCATTTGAATGAAACAACTAATTCATGAATTAAAGGTGGTTAAAGTATCTCAAATGAAATTATTTTGTGACAATCAAGCCGCTATCCACATTGCTCTTAATCCAAGTCTTTCACAAAAAAATGAAGCATATGGAGATTGACTACCACTTCATTTGAGAGGAAGTGTTATTCAGGTGTATTGCCACAAACTATGTCATCCCCAATGAACCACCTTAGAGTAACAAACCTAAATCATATGACTTGCATGCCCCTACTTTAGGGAGGGTGTAGAGTTATTCTGTATAGAGTCAACAATATGTTGAGTGGCCCTGGTCCAGTATGGCCCAATAAATGTACATGCTTAGATTCATTTTTTTAGATATAGAAAATAAAATCAATTTACACAATTATCATTATTATTATATTATGGGACCCACAAAATAAGAGTTATCCGAGATAGTGTTTTTGGAGTGGCTATAAGCTTATACTTTGTGTATGTGTGTTAGTTGTGTGTGTGTGTTTTTAATCGGTACATTCTCTATATTTTTGTGCAATCGATATATATGCAGACACACGTGTGAATGGGAATAAATTCTATCTATTTCACCAAGAATGAATACAAAAAACAAATATATATTTACACACACAATAATGAGTCATACTGGGCCGGACCTACTTAATGCTATTCTAACAACAAAATAATTCAACACCCTGCTAATGTAATCCAAACTTGTTACAAATAAATCTAATAAGAGGTGCCAAGGGCCTTAGGTGAGAATAGTTGCTAATTGATCATTGGAGGTGACATAGTTTGTGACAATACATCGAGATAAGACTTTTCTCTAATTAAGTAACAATTGATCTCAATATGTTTCGTTCTTTTGTGGAAGACGAATTAGAAGCATTATAAATAACAACTCGATTATCCAGTATTGTACAAAAAGACCGTCGGGACTGCTTGCCTCGCCAGAGGGTACAAAAATGTAGAGTGGCAGAGATAAGGAAGATAGAGAGAGCAGCCAAAACAGGTATTACCTGGACGGCAGCGACAACAATGGGGGTGGCGGCAAGCATTCAAGGATGAAGAGGGAGGTACCCTTCCTAACCACAGAATTCCTAACCTAGAGTTTGTATAGTTCATATATAAATATATTAATGGGCTTGGCTTAGTCAAAAGTTGGGCCTAGACACATATTTGAATCAATTTAAATTATGTCAGTTAAACCTTGTGATTATCACAAAACAAATTTTTTTAGGCACCTCAACCACTTTTAACTCATGCAATAGTTTTTTTAACCAAATAAGCTCATTGTTAACACCATGGCTCGAATAGCAGCTTCAGCAATTGATGGCACAACTCCCTTTGCTCTTTCATGACACGAGATTATCGCCCACAAAGATGACACGAGGTAGATCATCTACCAATCCTGCCCAATCAGCATCAAAACAACCAACCACTTGGGTATGACCCTGGTTTAACAAAACTCTACCACGTGATATCAAAGAAATCCGAAAAACAATCCAATGGGCATCACATGGAGATTCTAAGAATTGATTCACAACACTAACATCAAATGAAATGTTGGAACAAGTGAGCGTAAAATAATTAAGTTACCTACCAACCTCTGAGACATCAACAAACAGTATGCTCAGGTCCAGAAACACTTTGGAGTCAGTAACATAGGAGAATCAATTGGTTTACATTCAACCACACCAGTTTCATCCAAAATATCCCAAGGATATTTGCGTTGTGAGATAATAATCCCACAACTTGACTACGCAATCTCAATTCCAAGAAATATATGAGTTGCCCTAAGTCTTTTGTTTGAAAATGCTTATGTTTCAACTGGGTGATTCTATCCAAATCACTTAACAATAGCATCAACAGTGTATTACGAGTTAATTATCTTCTTGAAACTTTAAAATGACCGTTTAATTATCTTCTCAAAACTTCAAAATGACCATATAATAATAATAATAATACTCCCTCCACTTTTTAATGTAAGTCCTTTTAACCTTTTTAATTTTTTTTTGAAATGTAAGTCCTTTTAGGACATTTATACTAAATATGCTTATATTACCATCATTCCCCTCTCTCCTCACTAATTTTAGAAACTAGCTCTGAAAGGAAGTATATAAGAAAGGAGAAAATAATACTTATACCATTTTCTTAAAAAGTATGTAGGTCCTTTACAAGATGAAGGGAATAGTACTTTTTTAAATATTATATTACATGATATATTAGAAATTTATATATTATAATCATTTATATATACATATTAACTTAGCGCAATACCGTCGCCATGGCGAGCGCCATATAGTCATGGTGGTATTGCCATGGTGGTATGGCAGGTGTTGTGCCATAACAGTCTCCCTTTTTAACAATGATATGAATACATATAAAAACAGAGGTGTAGTTTAAATTTAGATTTAATATAAATATAAATATACACGTAAAGTTAAAATTGGAATTACAAATTAATGTCCTACCACAGGTACTTATTTTAAATTTTAATTCTTTTATATAAAGTATAGAATAATAGATTATTATTTGTATTGTTAGTATTTATATTACTGGTTATACTTTATAGTGATTATTATTAGTTGGATGTGTCATGTACGAATACATTTTAAGACTCACTGCCGAAAATAAGTAATTTGACATTTGTAATTGTAGGATTTTGTGAGTTTGTAGGCCTTAAATGTTTATGTAAGAGATGTCCAAGCAAGTAGGTTCACAGCATTTTCAACTGACTCTATACAAATTCCTCTTGTTAAGCTTGTTTCTCACCTTTACAAATTCCATTGTTATGCTTGTTTCTCGATTTTATATGAATTACCTTGTTAAGCTTCTTCTCATCTTTGTACTAATATCCCTTTAGTACTAAGTCTGGGAATTCTTAGCCAAAGATCCTACCAATTTGGGGTTTACCACTAGGTGAGCACCCAGCCAGCGGTAGAGAACTTTAGTAAACCTTTAGTGGGTTTACTGGGAACTTAATCACTGCTCAAATATCACTAACTAGTGGAAGAGAACTTTATTAACCCACAAATTTATGCATCTTCAAGATAATTTGTCTACATTTCAGGTTTCATGTTATTTTCCTATATGCGCTTTTCTATTGCAGTCCAAGCTGAGTATATTCTGTCTGTTGATCCCCTTTCCATATTTGTGCCATTAATCATGATATCCCTTTCTACATTCCATAATCTCATTTAAGATGGCATAATTTCACTCACCCACATTTTTACATTGCAAATAAGTTTAAGAAATCGTATTAACATAGATGCAAGTAGGGTACAAATCATTTGTACTTGTTTTATCATGAAGCAGAATTCTATATGTATTATGTGGTTTTTGTACTTATTTTGTCATGAAGAATAATTCTATGTATTTAATTCTCTCAGCAATAGCAATTTGCTAGGCGCAATCCCAGCCGTTCGAGCGGCTTTTGTTGCAAATCTACAACAACAGCCATAACATTGTGTTGTCTTGTTGTTGAACAAAGGTCAGGGATTTTCCTAGAGTAATTCAACTGAATATCCAAATGTTCTATTCTATGAAGATTCATGTTCAATGTCAAATAACAAACTTCCTGACATCCCCCCAGCTTCCTTTGATATGAAATTGACATTATGATTAGATGCATTTTAAAAAATAAAATAATATGAAAAAAAAAAAAGAATCAAAGAAAGATGCATACATGATCACTAGATTTAATCCATTGGACTTCCAGGGTGTGCAATCTACTGCAGTGTAACAAGTCCTACATCAAAGTAACAACCAACGATGAAAGGGATCAAATGCGTGAACTTTATGGATTTTGGTTATATACTATGCGTCTTTTAACTTAACAGGAAAGAAAGGCAGGATGCTGAGTTTATTTCACCGAAGAGATAAATAAACAGTCAAATGCTTTATAAGCAGGTGATCATAAACAAAAGTAGATTACTGACTCAGAATTTGCTCCAAGAAGATTGTTCAATATATTGGAATCAATCAAACAAGCAATAAACCCACTTGGATATCTAGTATATTCTGGGACAATATAAATAATATGAAAGGGTTACATGTACAGGATCTGAGGTGCGCTTAGAAAGTGAAATGTTGTAAAAAGGAAGTCCAGTTCCAGTACAACTACAGAAAAGTGGGGCCCCACAAATGGAAAGTAAGCCTTATCTTCATAAACAAGATAAATACTGACCAATAAAGTATTCATCCTAGAGAATATATAAAAGTTGTCAAGAAACGCGAGGAAGGAATAGCTAGATAGCATTTAAATAAAGGCAGGGATCCTACAAGTCTATTAAATAATAAGATGCAATGATTCATAATAAAAAAGAAAATCATAGAATGTAAGGAATGTATGAAGGATGAAGACCTAATCCAATCAGTAGGTTTCAAACATTGAAATTTGTTAACATCCTTTTAAGAGACAGTGATATCCAATTTTCAAATGATGGAGTTTCAGTGTCATTAACCCTGATTCCATATTACATGTTACCAATGCAAACTCATTTCGCATATATAAACAACGGACATGACACTTACACAAATTTCTGCCACACAGAGTGCATTGGGGAGCCTTAGCCATCTGAAACAGAAACAAACATCTCTCAATAAAAATTCAGCCCTGCAATATTACATCAAAGAAGGTAAAACTAAAAGATTTCACATCCATAATATGGTACCTGGCATACAGTCCAAATCGCTGGCAATGGTATGAAAATTTCAAATAGTTCAGATGGCCCTTGCGACCAATTTGGTCCAAAATCATATCTGCATAAATCACCACATACATATATCAACAACTAAAGGCTTAATCAATAATCTGAGTCTTCAAAAGTTTTTCATCATGTAAAAGATATTTCAATGAATAAAATCTTGGCATATGGATGTAACATAGCATCCCACACTCAATGAAGGGTGCAACAAGAAAAGATCAGTTTGAAGCTCATAGTAAAACTTGGATGATTGTTTTCTTTTTTAAGATGCCAGAGATAAAAATGTAAGAATCCTGCATTTCAAAATGTTAATCAAACCATCATCCATATTCCCAATTTTGTAATTCTATTTCAATATTCTGCACAGCCCAAGGAACATAAAAAAGAGAAAAATAAAAGAGAGAGCACCTTAACCTGGAATTTGTATCTCTCCAATAGACCCATCATATGAAGGGAGCAAAGCTGTCTCTGCTACAGCATCCACGCAACTGGTAATAAGAATAAGTCATATCTTCCTCAATAAAGCAATGAATCACAACCTAAGAAAATTATATCAAAATTTCACAAATTCAGTTAATGTAGATACTCTTGCAAATGTGCCTCCCAATACATTTGCTGCCAATCATCAATTGAATAATACTTTGTTTCTTCATGTTTATCCAACCAACCCACACCCTGCTTAAGCTGATTGATGCAAGGCCAACGAACTTTGTATAGTGCATGCCATGCTGTATCTAAAACCTGTGAGTAGCAAACAACTTAATTAGGCTTCTGTTAGTTACTCTTCCTTATACATGTTAGAATAGTTCATCATATTAAGTTCACCTCCCAGGCCAACCTTCTGCGTTTGCGACAGTCTCCATTGGAACCATAAGCACACTCAACGTTGTCCATCCGGTTAAATGGCCTGTATCAGGAAAAGTAGGCCATCTATTCCATTTGCATTCTATATATGACATTGAATATAGGTGACTTCTATACTGAAATCATTACTCAAAGAAATTCTAACGGATGGCAACAGACCATTTATATCCATTGCTTCTTACTCTAACTTGAATTACTATTTGTAGAAAAGTTATAAACTCACAGGCTTTCTTCCAACTTCTGCAATATCAACGGAGGCAAGTGTGGCAACAAGTCATCAAACAATTCTGAAGGAAGTTCATAAATAACCGAGGGAATAGCAGTATTCTCGTCCCCTACAACCAATAGCAACACCAAACAAGGATGAAATCAAATACTGTTCAAGAAGGGAACTATATTCTTCCTAATAAATTAAAATCAAGAGACGTAAGTCTCGTCTTCAATCAATCATAATTGAAGTGAATAGAAACAGTTTCCTTGCCTCGGATAAGTTCATCCGCCAAGGCGGCAATGCACAAATCTAGTAATCTTGGAACTCCAGCCATTTCTCTTTAAACAAATCCAAGAAAGTACTCCACGGCTCCACGCAGGGGCGCTGTTTTAGGCAGGAAAATCTGTAGGATCCATGGCGGCGGAGGGAATGGGAGCACCATTAGGGCGCGTCAAAACTCAGAAAAAAGACAAATCTCACGAATGATTATTTGAAAAGATAATTTAGTTTAAAAATAATATTATATTATATTTAATTAGCAGAAAATTAAAGTCTAATTTCCATCTTAATTAAAATTTGATTTATTATCGATATATTTTTTAAATTAGGGGGAATTTAAATATTACTTCCCCTTAATTAATGTAATTAAATAATTTTATTATTTTAAAATTTTTATGATTAATATTTACGTTTTTAAAAATAATATTTATAAAAGATATAAATAATTTAATTAAAAACATACACACGCATACATATAAGTATATATATATATAACCATTAAAGTCATAAATTATGGGGTTTTTTATCATATATAAATATATAGAAAGAACCGTGCTCAAGTCAAGTTAAACCACTCAATTCCATATTAATTTATTTTAGTTTTTTTTTAACTTTTGACATTTAAAAATATAAATGGAATGATCAAACACATGCCCTCTATCCAAGAAACACCACACCATAAGTATTTGGGCTAACACCATATTGATAACTTTTTTTCCATATATAAATATTAGTGTGATTATTTTACAAGACAATTAACTATTGATAATCAATTTTCAAGATAATTTAAATTAAATTTATGAAAAAATATTTATTATAGATTACAAATTAATTGTCTTATTAATATTTCTCCTTTATCATTTATACATATATTTTTTCTGTAACAACATAGTTAAATGTATTTACTCATACCATAAATTAACTACATACAAAACAAATTTAAATATAGGGAATAATAAAAAAATGAAATTTATAAATTCCAACTCTAATGTTAAAAATTAATATTATTCATTTATCAGAATACATATATTTTTTTATAACACCGTACTTAAATGTGTTTACTCATATTATATATTAACTACATATAAAGGAAAAT
>MAYD01544994.1:0-11051 GCA_001909325.1 Ruellia speciosa
AATTATAATCAATTTTAAATCTATTAACATTATAAAACCCCAATTTTTTTAAAAAAAAAAAAACGGAGGTAGTATTAGGTTACAGTAAAAGTTGAGAGGAAGTATCAAAGTTATGGAAAATTTATTTTGTATTCCCCGTATAAAATTTTTGTTTGTTTTGTTTCTTGAGATAATTTTTTTAAAAAAATGCTCAAATTTATGACAACGAAATGTACGAATTATATTTAAAAATTATTTTGTAAAGAATAATATTATAATTTTTTATCAAATTAAATATAATTTATTAATTTATATGAATTGAATCGAGGGGTATTTGTTTCAGCAGATAGGTCACAACTTTGCTAGGGTTGCTAAAAAATTCACCATATAACCAAACATGAAACTTCCAGTAATTAAAGTATAATGTTTACACTTGAGCAATCAGTACATAACCAAGGAGACATAAACAAGCACAACAATTTTCTAGGAGGGATGGGGGTTGGATTTAACCAAGCCCGGCAAACATTTACACACACGTAGGGTTCAACCACAAAACATGGTCCTGTAAAATGTGAAACAAGGAAACCAAACATGTTTCCCTGCAAACATGAGCATCAATTATCAAACATGCAATCACTGGCAATCATCATCAAACCTTGGTGGTGTTACCATTTGTAATGATTTTGCGGAGCGCCATAACTTCTTTTAGTCTCCTCTCGGCATTTTCCCTTGCTGTCAAGTCCTTTGTATTCCTATACATAATAAACCATACAATGTCAATGAGAGAATACAACCATACATGTATGGAATATAACGAAACCTCAACTCAAGAAGCCAACAAGTGAAGTGTAAAATCATGACTGCTTGTGAGTGACCTCTTATCATTTCCTGCTTTCCGGGCCAGTTCTTCGGCAAGGTTGTTTAGCCTTTTCAGGAGAGCTGGTGTCTTGATAGCTTTTGCACCACTCTCACAGGCACACATTCTCTTCAGCAATTCCGAGGCAATGAAATAACCCTCCTCTTTGTTCCTGAAAGTGAAAGCACAGACAAAAACAAATAAATGATCTAACAAGATGGAAGCATTGTTTGTAAATTGGAATTGTAGTCGACAGACTTTCTACGCACCTCAAGAACTCCAACACAACTGTTTCCACACTTCCTTGACATGCAACCAATATTTCAGTGAGGTGTGGATAACGGGCAAGATTCCTAAGAGTTGAGAGTGCATGCTTTAGGACTTGCTGATCTGGTATGCTCCTGCTGACTGAGCGGATTAATCTGAGTAGAGTGCCGATGGCTCCAGCAGCAACAAGTTTTTCACAGCATTTTTGTGAAAGCTCTGTTGCCATATCTGTTAAACAAAGAATCATGTTTTATGCCATTGTTTTGATTAGGATGTGATGAATTATGATCCGAAAGGTTTCACTTATATAGAAGAATACCAGCCCATAGATTGAAAATGGATGAATAGTATTAAATACTTACTCAAAGTTGCACAGGTATGCAAAATGCCACTGACACTTCTCATACTTAGGAGTTCTTTAACTGCTGCAACAAGCCTGTTTATTAGGCGCATGTTATCATCTATGTTTGCAGCAGTTTTTTGCATTCGCAAGCGTAAGTCCCTTAGATGCCCTTTCGCATCTTTTCGAGCAAGGTAACCCCTCCAGTTCGACTGCCACACATTGAACATTCATATGAAGAAGTTGAGGAAAATAAGGCCTATCACAAAAAATTAAACAAAGCACGAGGACTTACTTGAATCATAACCACGTGTTGCTTTTCTCTCCTGGCCAATCTCCTTGCTGCCCATCCTCTGTAATGTGATTGAATAATTACTGCTGACTTTGTTCTCTCTCTAAGAATGCATCTCCACCATCTTTGCAACTTTACAACAGATTTCAGGAATATGTTCGATCCATGACCCTGGTTTGAGAGCCCACGGGTGCTGAAAGCACCTGATTTAGTGCATACAGAAAAGGATTAGGTACACAAAACAAGTACAATCTGGAAAAGAAATGATGCATTCAAAGAGAATACCAAGAAGTTGTTTCCTAGTGTTCTCCCCTCTGATAAACCGTTGGATGTCAATTGTAGCATGCCTTCGAGCGTGGAATGCCTGACGGCAGTTCATGCAGCGAAAAGCGGTTTGGATCATTATAGCAGAATTCCTCCGGATCTTGGTTTCCTTCCTTTGCAGCCACCCACGACAGAAGCTCTGCAGGATCGATTGTTATTATGTGTCGTCAGGACTCAAATAGAACTATGAAGGGATAGAACAACAAAATAGTGATGACAAAGAAGAAATGATCTTAATTGGTGATCAGCAAGGAAGAAGTAATAGTGTAATACAAGCATCAAGGAAACCCAAATAAATAGTTTCATGTCAATATTTAGGAAACCTGGTCCAATATTTATTTATTTATTTTAATGTCTGAATCTCATGGTTTCCATAAAAATGTTTGAGTTAGCAATAGCCCCAAACAGCAGCAAAATGAATTTTGATAAGTTGTTGACATTTTTGCACTTCAGAAGGAAAAAGACATAAAGCATTATGCCCTTAATGTCAACAATAATTTAAAGTTACCTGCAAACTGAGTAAGAGATTCTTCGCTCTATGTGCTTGTCTACGAGCCATCCACCCACGAAAATGGGATTGAATGATGATGGCCGATAAATGTTGCTCTCTGTGAATCTGAAAATCCCTTCTATTTCTTGAACACCGAAAACTCCTTTGTATGATCCTTATTGCCTGTTTAGTGCATGCAAAATTCTTCCTCATTAACCAACCACGATAGTGGCTCTGAATTTTAGTGGCAGCGAAGTGTTGAATACGCATATGCTTGTTAAGAATGTAGTATTTCCAAGAATGCTGAATTTTGATTGCTGCTGTTGTCTGGAGATGATCCAGAACTCGTTTTGCTTGTCTACGGGCCATCCATCCACGAACATGAGAATGAATAATGTTAGCAGATGACTGTTTCTGTCTGTGAATCTGGAAATCCTTTCTAATCCTTGCACACCTTAAGGTCCTTTGAATTGTCATTATTGCCTGTTTCGTGCATGCAAAACTCTTCCTTGTTAACCAACCACGATAGTGGCTCTGAATTTTAGTTGCTGCGTAGTGTTGAATGCCTGCAAAATTCTTCCTCATTAACCAACCACGATAGTGGCTCTGAATTTTAGTGGCAGCGAAGTGTTGAATACGCATATGCTTGTTAACTGCGTAGTCTTTCCAAGAACACTGAATTTTGATTGCTGCTGTTGTCTGGAGATGTTCCAGAACTCGTTTTGCTTGTCGACGGGCCATCCATCCTTGAACATGAGATTGAATAACATTAGCAGAGAACTGTTCCTCTCGGTAAATCTGGAATTCCTTTCTAATCCTGGCACACCGTAAGCTCCTTTGAATTGTCATTATTGCCCATTTCATTTTCGAAAAACTCTTCCTCATTAACCAACCGTGATAATGGCTCTGAATTTTAGTCGCAGCGGAGTGTTGAATGTGCAGCATATGTTTCTTAGTATTGTAGTCCTTCCAAGCCTGCTGAATGATTCTGATGGACTTTTTTAAGTTGACGAAGTAGTATCTGTCAACCATAAACTTGCTGTACGTGGAATTTTTTTTTGAGTGCATGCTCCTAGCTGCATGGTTAGCTATAAAAATCAGTTGACATGAAGGGAAGGAGGGAAATATATATATATAAATGTATTCATTGTTGCATAGAACAAACAAGGAGAAGAAAATGATTGTAGCTCACTGCTTGCCCTCAGCTCCTTTACAAATGTTCTCTTCCTCACTGATAGCCAAGCCCATACTGCACTTTGCAAGACAATAGCTGCATTTGTTATTCTCCTATAACTTTGGCACGCCTTTAGACGACGATAATGAGACTGAATTATTATTGCAGCATTTTCTGACACAAAAACAGAACTTGTAGTCAGTTAGGAAGTTTGTCACTTTGTGTCAGCATGTTCTGACACAAACACAAGAACAAAAAACAATCAAAAGATAAAGGTGAAGTTTCATTCCAGTTAACAGAAAGAATGAAGGAAGGTTTATTTGGAGGGATTAAAATGCAGAAAAACGAATATTTTGAGCACGAATTGTTTGCAGAAACATGCATATATAACTTCAGATCAA
Source organism: Ruellia speciosa (assembly GCA_001909325.1). Lineage (NCBI taxonomy): Eukaryota > Viridiplantae > Streptophyta > Magnoliopsida > Lamiales > Acanthaceae > Ruellia > Ruellia speciosa. The sequence continues at coordinate 4,124 of MAYD01544994.1, forward strand.
GTTAAGCCTCACCACTTCTTAACTGGAAATTAGGAGAATGTACAATAATAAAATGAAAATGTGTTCTTTTTGTAAACCACTAAAATCTTGTGATCATTACCTCTTTGAGCAGAGCTATTGTTACTGCCAGATAAGAAAGCAGCTGGATTTAAACTTCCCTTGCCGTTTTGTTGAGCCATGTTTTGCCACCAAGCCATTATAGCCTTAAAATCCCTCGTAGGATCTGCAGTAACAGAGAAACTATAGATGAGCAAACAATAAATTCAATTAAACCATAAAAGACAAGCAGACACCTTTACACACCTAGTGGTTTACTATCTTTTCAAGGAATGATGGAATTTAATGTTCTAAAAATTCTTTCCTACCTCTTAATTGTTCCAGTGGAATGGAAAAACGATGGCCCAGATGATACTTTAACATTTACCAGAAATTTATGATTCAAAATCTGTTGATATAGTGATTAAATTCTTTGTACAATGATAGGAATTATCAAAGCCGAAATGTTTACAACTGCATGGATGATCTTGAACATTATCAAGCTCACCCTGAAATCGGTGTTACTTTCCATTAGTCTAACCTTTTTCATAGTTCCACTCTGCGCTTAAGCGCCTGCTGATTGGATTTTGGCAACCGAATCCCAGCAATTTATGAAAGTTTAACTTATCCTGTAAAAAGAAATGCAGTCAGAAAATGATTCCTGGGTGCCAACAAATAGAGCCATATAAGGCAATGTGTTCTAAGAATTACCAAGTTTCTTTTTACAAGTAGTTGAACTGCGAGAAACACCAAGAGAACAATTACACTCCGCCCACTACACGCACCATTGTGTTCAATTATGTCACTAACTTGTAAAACCTGCATGCAGAATCAATTAAAATCCCAAGCCACATAAATAAATGCCAACTTGGCTGATTCTTGTTGGTCGACATAGTCACCATACAAATTTGGTTAGACATTGCAAAGTTATCTAATGGATCATACCATGCACTAATCTAAAGCAAGAAAACTGAGAGCTAGTAGTCAGTATTCTCACTAAATCCAAATCAGCAAGACAAAGCATTGAAGAGGAAGACCAAATAACTGTAAGTGTATAACTGTAGGTGCACTGTGCACCTGGGGAATATACAGGAAAATGTACACCAACCGAAAACAGATAACTGAGAATGTGTATAATAACTTCATATATTGGCAATAATAATAGGTTTGAAAAAATGAGGTTCTTTTTCACACACAAATCCACAACTTAAACTTATTTACCTCCCTATATCTGCCGGCTTGACATAATAATGCCAATATCCAATAACAAATATTAATGATTACCTCTGGAAAGTTCCCCAACAAAGACGTTAATTTTTGAGAAAGTATGAAGTTGTGTACAGCATCCGTATATTCAATGGCTGACATGATAGAAATTTCTTTGTTGGTTCCATCTGGGTCCTGGTAAACCATGGCAAGAATAAGTTTGAGCTACTAGAAACTGGAGAGTAATGCGCGAAATTACCTTGGAAAGACCTGATTTTAGTGAGTAGGTTTGCATCCAAATAAAAATATTTATTCAAATACCTTTAAAGAACATGAGCAGTCATGTTCTTTGCGGAAATAATAATCAAGCAAGCACCACAAGGCTTTGCCATCTAACAAGGAAGAGTGACTATCAATCCTCAACTCATAAATTTCACAAATTGCCTGAAAAGAACATTTGTTTATCTAATCAGCGAAAATGTACAACCAAAAACACATGTTGCAAAAATGAGACAGTTATGTTTTGTCTTTCACAATAGTACATCAAAGAGCTCACTTGCTTTGTCTGGTCCTCCCTCCCATAAACCTGTCTGTCAGGCTCCCAACCGTTTCACATATACCAGCAAAATGCTAGGCTTGCCAATGATATTTTATTTGATTGGCTCCTAGTGATTCTATAAGTTCATAGTTTATTTGACTAAAATCTTAAAATCTAGTTACTGGGATAGGAAGAGTAAGAGCATCTAATGAATTCTGTCTAGAAAACCAGTAATAGATCTCATATGATTATGGCCTTGTTATTTTTCTATCCTGACCTCTTTTTGGCTGTTTCTGTTTCTGGACTGCTTCCTTGGAAGAAATAAATTAGTGATGAACAAATTTTTTATTCCGCACACATACTATACAATATAAACATTTCAGAAACATGCTCAGCATTTTAAAACAAGTATATTTGCTAAATTCACTTTAAACCTTGATCCAACTAAGAAGCAAATCCAAGATAGTCTGGTTGCTTGAATTCTCCTGCAAAACAGTGTAGATATAAATGGGACTCAAAAAAATTGCTAGATATAAATCTACAAAATACCTATTTAACATAAGCATTTTTGGAGCATTTGCATAGAAGGAATGTATCTATATTCGAAGATATCAACGATTTGCATTGGAATATAGATAATTATTTCTGTAACAAGCAGTCACACTATTGCAGTATAACTGATCATACCATGACAACTCCCTGGACATTTGAAATTTCTTCCAACAAAAGTGTTTTGTTGATTAGGAGAGGCAACTGCAAAAATGGATATTTGTTAAATTAATCAAATATCATGGAGTACTCTTCTGGTTTCAATTAAGCAATCACAAGATGAAAGATTAAGAAAATGAGAAGTATGAAAGAAACCTTCAACCCACCTGTAGGTGTATAAACATGTTCCAGAGCAAGGAAAGAGTGAGGTCCTTGTCCCCATTAACTATATCCTCTCCAATAATTTCTATTCCATCGTCATCAAGTAATGGCACACCGGCCTGCTGTAGATATTGTAGTGCAATGCTACAGTTAACCAAACTCTTCTTTTGAGTGTCAGACGGAACCATCACTTTCTGTCCAACCAAAAAAGTTATCAATTACACCTGTTATGAAGAAAAAAAATAAGAGAGACAATAATGTATGCTGTATGCACCAAACCATGAGAATGGAGGAATCATGTTTTAAGAGTTGGATGGCTCTACAAAGCCGAATGCCATCTCGGAGGTCTTCAAATAAATCAGTGACCTTGAAGCCATATTCAATCAGCGGATTCTGTATAATTTTTTTGAAAAAAAATAAATGAGAGCTAAGATTGCAACAGCCGAGCAGAATTAATTCTCGTCTTCTGAGAAAAATGAAAAAGATTAAGTACAAAATAGAAAAATTTCACAACAGAACACAAATTGAAATGATAGAGGCCTAGTTGCTTACTTGTTGGTAAGTTACTTTGTATCCAACAATCACCAGATGTGCTAGAATATTGCCTTCCCCATGCATCACATCGGACGATAAAAAATCTAATTGGAGGAAACAGACATATAAATTGGTGAGCACAATAATCTAAGAAACTGCATGAGCACGAACACAAGCGCAAACAAATACGATTGTGGGACGGTATTAATAAAGATATATTACCACTGATCACTTGTCGGCTTGATTTAATATTAGATTTCAAAGAGAACAGTAGAGGTGATCCACCATCCTTTCCATCAATGCCATATTTAAGGGGAAGACTCGTCTGTGATTTGGCTCTATCTAGGATGATAACAAGCATTAAAAACCTCTTCAGTATGACATTCCCTAGTTTTTCATAGTAACCTGGTCTGTACAAGCCCTCCACCAGCTTGTTATAAGCATGGGCTCTAGCTAAACCACTGTGTGAGAAAAACTGCTTCTCAATAACCATTCTCAAGAATGCATTGTCATGCTCAGAACTCACATCACCATTTGGCAACAGGGAGTCACCACCCAAAATCATGTATAAACCATTTCGAAGCCAAGATGGGTTATATGCCATAAGAATTCCCATTGCTCTCTCCTTCATCGCTACATCACTCACTATGGGACAACTTGCCCTCATCCTTAGCCGTCCTTCATCGATGTTCTGCAAAACAAAAGTAGGAACATAGTGCTGAATGATTACATGAGAAAAAAGGGAAACAGAGTTTGAGAACCATGTTAAACCTGCAAGCTGAATGACTCAAATGCATATATAATTGAAATCCTCGAAACAGTCATGACCAAAAAATAAAACAAAATCTCTTAATGAAATTTCCAAAACATTTATTTACTGTACATCACAACAGAGGGTGAACTGAGTTAATGTTGAATAAGTTTGACTTTGAGTAGCCAAAGATGTCTGAAAACATAATCGCAGCCACTAAAACCAATAAAATTTTTATTTTTCCTTCAAACGTTAAGTATGACAGTTCCATTTTGCTCAAGTAGAGGTGAAAATTAGATAAATCTTAACCAAAACTTGTGAATTCAATGGAAAAAACACATTAAGTCGAAGAAAACCATTATCAAACCTTTGTTACTTGAGCCATGGTTTCGAAAATTTCTTTGCAATTTCCCAGGCTCAAATACATCCTCATCCTGTCCTTCAAATCCTCAAAACTACATATCTCCTGCAACGAAGCTCTCAGTCCCGAAAACTTGAAATTGGAAAAATCACCCTTTCCAACTTCATCGCTCCCATCAATTCTCCAGCACGAGTCTCTTTGCCTCTTCGGAACTCTCCATGGTCCATCAATTCCCACCTTATTCCCTGGCCCAATCCCCCTCTTCCCATTATTCAACAACACTTCCTTCGTCTCTCCACCTAAATTGAAACCGAAACCATCAGATTCTCCGGTGACGTTTTCTGGATCACAGCCGCATGAACTAGGATTCTCGAACAAAAAACTCAGCCACACGGAAAACGACCTAGCTAGTGATTTGACCGATTTTTCTTTCTCGCTTTGAACCTTTCGCGCAGACCTGGATTGCTCGAGCTCAAAGGCCTTTAATCTACGAGCCGCCTTGGATTTCAAAGCAGACGATTTGAAGCAACGATGGGAGGGGGAAAATGGGGTGTTCTTGGTTGCGCTGAAGAACTGGGGCGACGCCGCCTGGAGAGTTGAAGTTTTTGAGGGATTTTTCGGGGTTTTGAAATTGGAAATGTCTCTGAAGATGGAAGACGATGGAGGATTGGGCAACGGCGAAGGTGGGTAGGGATTGGAAGTGGAAATCCGTCGTTTCCTTGATTCCATTATCGGAAAATCTCGTGGGTTCCTTGAATCTTGGCTGGTCCTGCTGGGAACGTTTTTCTGAAAGAGGCCGGAAAAGGTAAAGACTTCATTTTAAATATTTTACCGTTCTTTTGATTTTGAATTTAAACGCTAGAGAGATTGGCGGTACGCTGATGAGAGTACGAAATGACTAAAATGCCCTCCCGGATGTGTTATTCTTCCTCCAGGGCTCCACATGTATGCTATGCTGGAGTCATGGATTGCAATACGTCCCAAATGTGCCCAACTGTCACAAAAACATACTTATATTTGTAATTTTGTTAAACACGTCTCATAAAATGCTTACTTTTTTTTTTCTCAATATGTTTTGGTAGTATAATTTTAATTAATTTAATTATATTTTAATAAAAAAATTATACCATTATTTTGGTTATAAGCATATTGAGTATATTTTAAAGTTTAATTGATATTTATTTTTCCCACAAATAATATGTAAATACAATTTATCTTTCAAAACTTGAAAACATACATTTTAACATATCTCAAATTAGGCCGTGGCTTTTGGGTTTTGAGTTTCATGGATTCGGGCATTTTAATTAATGTTATTGATAAAATTATTAAATGCTACGTAAAAAATTATTTTCAATATAATTCCAATTATAATTTTATAAAAAATTCGGTAAATGTCACGCAACTTACTAACAAAATTAATAATAACACATAAATTACAATTTTGTTAGTAAATTGTATACCGACTTTTTCACAAAATTGTAAATGTAATTATATGGAAGGTAATTATGTCAACTTGAATAAATTGCATGATATTGACAGATTTTTACGTGACATTTATAAAATTAGAATTCAAATTAATTTAGGTCAATAATGTCATTTTATTTATATTTTGCATGGTATTTATTAATTTAATATGTGATGCCAATCGTTACCGTTCTTAATTGAGGTAGGTGAATTCGGATGAGGTATCAGACTCTCGATAGCTAGGTACCCTATCTACTGCCATCCCTAATTTTGATTAATTTTTCCTAAAATTGTGAAGTTGTTAAAATTGTCGTAGTGAGTTTGGAACATAAATGGATTTTGCCAAATATTTTGATCTGGGTTCTCATGAATTGGCCGTGGCCAAGATCTACATCTAGCTCCAGTTAATTGGAGTCCTTTCCTATTATCAAAACATTGTGTTGATTATTATTAGAGAAGTATCGAAAAATTTATTTAAAAAAAAATGATATAATAGAAAATAAAATTTAAATTTTATAAAATACAAAATTCTATGTCATAGTGTTTATTAAGTTTAACGATCAATTCAAATTACAACCAATTCAAAACAAAATAAAATCACATATTTTTTAAACATCTACAAATTATTTCAACGAGTTTCATCGCTATTTATTACACCATCGTCACTAACTAGCTAGTTTAAACATGTATCTTTCAATGAGTGTAATCAAGTTATCATTCAAAAGTTGATCATTCATCGTTTTTTTCCTCGAATTACGTAATTCATTGATGAAAATACCCTTTCAACACATGTTGTCATGCAAAGGATCAAGACTAGCCTTAAAAGCAAGGATACTAATTTAAATTTAATGTGCTTCTTTGTGTAAACAAGCCTTAAGAAAAGCTCATTAAAATCACCCACTTGTTAAAATTGAATTCTAATTTAATTAAGATTCAAAAAATCCTAAATAAACCACATAATAATCTACTTCATTAAACTCTAACTTAAATGAATAAGACAACAAATTAAATCAAATACACAAATTCACACATCATTGTACCTCTATCAATGTATTTTGATGTACACAACAACAATCAACAAAGCAACAATATAATCTTATAATAAACCCTAACCTAAATGAGAAAAAAGACTTTAAATTAAACGAAATTATTGAAATAACAATATCCA
>MAYD01545089.1:0-15113 GCA_001909325.1 Ruellia speciosa
AGTACAAGTGGTTTCAAAAAAGGGTCTAAGAACCAAGGTCCAAACCAAGGTTAGAATTTAGTACTTGAATTTAATTCTGTAAAGAATTACATATTGCAAATTTTTGAAGCATTTTATGTGCAGGAGAATAATATTGCCTGGTGGATTGACTTGGTTGCCACAACTCATACTTGCAAGGATCGTTGTTGGTTGATTGTTAGGTCTCCCCCTCCTTTGTAACTAGAAAAAAAAATGTATACTCTAATATATTTACTAAATAATAAATTAAACATGTACTTCACAAAATGATGACATAGTAGTTGTAATGACCCAGATAATAATTAGATGGTAATTATGGATTTAGAGCATTGGGTTATTTATATTTTTATTTTGGGACTATTGTGTATTGTAGACCCAGCCTGACTGAAATTGGTAGACTTGGAACACCGTTGGAACCCACTTGAAGCCCCAAAAATTTGATTTTTAAAGTCTTGAGACTTCATTCTCTCTCTCTCTAACCTCACTTTACTCTCATCTCCCTCTCTCTAGGGTTAGGAAACCCCATTTGAGCTTTTGGAGGATTTTGGTGTGCAAATCCCATTGTTGAGGGGCTAGAGGAAGCTTCAAGCTTGCTTTTCTTCTTCTTGTGGTAAGTTCTCATTCCTTAACTATTCCTTTGCCCTAGCTTTGTTTTTGGGGCTGTGATTTTGGGAGTTTGGAAGCCTTCGTTTAATGTTGGAAATGTAGGGAGCATTTTGATTTTGAGTTGTTTTTGGTTTGGATTATATTTTTAGAGGAGGAGATTGTATGAAAAATTGATGGGATCAACTTGTGGAAGCTTGGCATACCATTGGAGGTAAGGAATCAATTTTTCAGGAGGTTAAAATTCAGAAAAACACAACAACTGCTTGAAGCAGCCGCGTCCTCACCGCCCGCCGGCCTAGGCTGGCGAGTTTAGTCAAACCGCCAACGAAGGCTGCCGACGTGGGCCGATGGCTTGGGCAAGTCGGCGGTCCAGTTTTTGCATTTTTGCACATCGTCGATTTTCTTTTCATTTTCGGCCCCTTTCATGTTTTCTTGGGATGTTGTACCCGTTGTCGTACCTGCTGTATGGTGTCTTGAATTTATGTCATGGTTGTTGAAACTTCTTTGTGGGTTGTTGATACTTGGTTTTGTTATTAATTTCTTTTGGTGATTGGTTATTTATAGGGCTTTGTCGAGGCGGCTTGGATATGAGCTTGGACTTGGAAGTCGACTATCGACTTATTTAAGTTAAGGAGTTAGGATAGCATAGTTTTGGGAAGTTTTCCCTCAATAATTCTTATGCCATTTTCGTGTTTATTCATTGATAATGAATTATAGAATCTTGAAAGGGGGATGAATAGAATGACATATATTGTTAGATAACTTAATGTGTATCTAGGTGTGATCTATTGGTTATGTTAGCTTCAATTAGGGCTTAGGAATTGTTGTTAAGCATGCTGTGACTCTTATTGTTAGCCTAATTGTCAGTAGACAATGATCTTTCGGGATTGAGACTTATTTGACTAGAATATTATGATTTAGCAATGGTATGATTGTTATGTATGCCAACTTGATGACTAGGTTGGTTACCTAAGTGCAAAAACCTAGTGGCAATCTAGGCATCATATTGTAGAGTTGGGAACCCTAGGGTGCTAACCCTTCGGCTTGTGAGTGCAACATTTTGATATATGGTCCCTTAACATGTGAACCTAGTGGTTTCTAGGTTTGACCTCATCGATTTGGTAGTCATTAGAAGTGGTATGAGATATGCTTGAATAGCATGATGTAGTTGTTGATGTTGTGAACCTATTGACTTCTAGGCATGATCTATCGAGAGTGTTTGCCTTAGACAAGGCTTGTGGCTTGTTCGGAAGCACGTTATGACTTCCAATGTTAGCCTAGTGAGTGCTAGATAATGACCCTTTTGGGTTAGGACTTGTTCGACTAGGATGTTATAATTAGTCGATGGAGTGTTGATTTAAATGTTTATTGGATGATTAGGTTGGTTACCTGAGTGTGAGAACCTAGTGGGAATTCTAGGTGCCATCTTCTAGAGTCGAGAGCCTTTTGCGTGCTATTGTATGGCTTTATGTGCATGACGTCGAGAGTATGACTTCTTGACATGTGAACCTAGTGGCTTCTAGGTACGATGTCATCGATTTGATAGTTACGAGACTTAGTTGTGATTTACCTGGATGGTGCGATTGTGTTATATTTCTATTAGAGATATCATGACTTATTTATCTTGATCACTATTACCGTTGATTTGATGATGTTAGCCTCTCTTTCATATACACATATCCATGATGGATTGTTGAGAGTGCACTGATTCTTGCCTTAGAACTCAGGCTAGTGGCTTGAGCATGCGAACCTAGTGGTACTAGGGCTTTTATCTGATTCATATGGTAATTTGACCTTTGTGTGTGGTGCGCAATGATTCGATTTTTTATGTGCTAGTGCGAGGTTATCCATGTGCACATTCAGAGCTGTTATGATGCTTTGGCAAGGCTTGACTCAATATGCTTTGAGACATGAGGTCTATCTGGTGTCTAGAGGAGTGTTTGACAGTATAGTCGTATGTTTGATTGGGGTTGTGGAGGATGAGAGTTGCACACTGTTCTTGTGCTTTGGCAAGCCATGTTGTATGAGAGCCTAGGTTATTGGTCTCGTAGGGTTGTACACGATCCCGGCACTTGAGGTAGACTTCAGGTCCTAACTCCATTTGGTTAAGCATTCCAGTGATGAACCGAGTGAACACATCTGTGATAGGCACCCGAGGCTTGTACTGATTCAGTGGTCTCACCGGCTATGGATTGAACCTGATACTGGAGGTAGACCCCAGATCCTAACTCCCTTTAGATTGAGTGTTCTAGTGGTGGACCTAGTGTGCTATTAGTGGTAGGTACCCGAACCTTGTATCAGCGGTCTTGCTGGATTGTATTCTGATTTCGATACTAGAAGTGTACACTGAGCTTGATTCCCTTTGGGTGAAACTCGTGGTGAACCTAGTAGGACGTATCAGAGGCGAGCACCCGGACTTAGTGTGTTGTCACATCGAGTGAGTCCTTACTATGTCACGAGTTTGGTCCTTATCACACCTCGAGTTAAGTTGAGTCCTCCTCACAAGTTAAGTCGAGTTTTCCTTATGACATGAGTCGAGTCCTCCTCATGAGATGGGTTGAGTCCTTATCATGACATGAGTCGAGTGCTTATCATGACACAAGTTGAGATCTTACACTTATGAGTCGCGCGTTGCGGGCCATCAACTTCCTCGTGCTTGAGTCATGTGCTACGAGAGATTGTTAGACACTGACTGTATGAGTTGAGTTTACCTTGACTAGTTGAGTCTTCCTCCCTTTCCAACTAGGGGCGAGTAAAGGCAGGTTACCTATTATGAGTCGTGAGTTACACAAGCTGTGTTATGCTGTGATTGTGAGTTGATACCATGGTCACACCATAGCCGCCATGTAGGAGATATGGATCATGCCTTTGAGGGTTTCAGAGCATTTCCTGTTCTCAGTCCTTGGCCGCGCCATAGCCACCATCAAGATGAGACGATTACGGTAGAGCACGCTTAGGTTTTCTCTTTCTTCTGCATTTAGGGTAGATAGGTGTATGTTAGGTCCATGTATCACATGCATCCATCTCATGTTCTGGTATCCAAAGCATTAGGTATGGGACTACTGACTTGGTACCGAGATGCTTATTTATATTTGTTCTTGTATGACGTGGTTGAAGCACCGGTATGAGACGGTATGATGCTTACTGCTTTCCTTACTTGTTTTGGGTACGTTCTATGCATTGCTTGTACTTTGGTGTTTCTCTTTATCTCCATTGCTTCCTTACCTCTTACTCAGTATTTGTACTGAACCCCATTTCCTTATGTCTTTCTTTAGATCCTCACGGAGAAATTACTGCTTGAGCATCTAGTAGGTTTGGAGTTTGAGAGCCACTGCATTAGATTTAGGACATTTGTTGTTGCTTCTGTGTGACTCTATTGTTAGGGGATTTTATGACCCTTATTAGTGTTTATGCCTTGCATTGCTTTATTATTAGCAGAGGTTGTTATATGATGCTTGATTGGACCTACTTGACTTGTATTACCTGATTATTAGATCCTCACTTTCATGCATGGAAGATATTAATAAAGATTGGAACACTTATGTGATTTGCTTGTTTGAGTAGCTTGATACTAGGGAGTCAAAGTTAGCTGACCATTAGTTTATGTGAACTAGTACGATGGTAGCGCACAAAAAATCTTTTAAATTTTTGGGGCGATGCAGTGGTTGAAAGCAAGTATAATGAAATATATATATATATATATATATATATATATTGAATTAAGCCTGTCCTCAGTGGTGAAGTAATTCTTTACATGCCATTGCTAAATTCTAGTAATACCATTATTGAATCGTTACATTCTACTTATATCAAACTATTCTAGCATATGCTAATACAACATACTTGATCATACCGTTAATATTTGGTTATAAAATTCTCACCTCTATATCTATTAAAAAATTAAATAAAATAAAATACTTTTACCATAGCACTATTTATAATTATTTAAGTTTTATATTTTAAAAATGTCACAACTATCAACTTTTAAGATCAAGTGAAAAAGGAGAAATAACATCCAAGAATGGAGAACTAAGGTTTAGCAAGTAACTACTAATATGGTGGAAAAGCAGGCGCCTGAAATCAACGGCTGGAATGCCGTCTCCTCCGCTTTTATGAATTTTAACCCTGCGATGAAAGCGCTGATCAGGGGCCGTTGGATGAGATTGCAGCCTCCATCCAACCGTCGAAAATTTACAAAATTGAATTTCAAAAGCAAAGCTAGAGAGGGAGGAAGAGACTCTCTCAGACTCAGAGGCCCAAGTCTCCATTCTCCATTCTCCATCCCCTCTTTCGAAACCAATTCATTCCTTTTCCTTTGCCTCTCCACTCTCCACGCATACGCATTCTTCTATATATCTACACCTTTTTGAATTTCTCCACGTCTCTGCAGATCGAGTTTTGTGCTGAATCAGCCTCAATAGCCGCCGCCTTCTCTGGGTTTCTTCAATTCTTTTGTTTTTTTTTGAATCTGAGCTTCCTCTGGGATATCTATTTATAGTGTGGAATTTCCAATTTGATTGTTTTCGTACGAGAAATCGGAAGAATTGAATTGGGTGTGTTTTCGTGGAGAATTCATAGAATTCGAATTTTATTTGTTGTGGATTATCATTTTTGATTTTTTTAGTGTTTTCTTGATTAATTTTCTTGTTGGTTCGGGTTGTGGGAATAAATATATAATTTTTTTAATCTTGATTTTGATTGTTGAATGGAGCAAAGAGAGGGAGGGGATTTCCCTCCAAAAAAGCCGCCGGCGCAGACGGAAGCCTCGTCGACGGCGCCAGCAGATATTCCGGCTAAGAAGCTCGTGAGGCAGCTGGATTTTACTGGTCTGAGTGATAGCGCCGCTGCATCAACTGTGGAACAGCCACAGTTAGCAAATTCGAGCCAGCCAGCACCGCGGCAGCCACAATTGCCTAAGCCTGCGCAACCTCACCCGTCGCAGATGGTATTTATGACGGTGCAACAACCTCCGCAGCCGGTTGTCCCGCCCACTCATCCTTCCCTACGCCCAATTGTGTGAGTTTCTTTTGCAATTCTTGATTAATTTTGATTATTGTTTAGTTGAAAGGGTTGAAGCTTCTTTAGGGAAAATTTTCAGTTTTGGGAGCTCAAGATAATCGAATTTTTTGATTTCTTTCTTGCTTTCTGTTCATATTTGTGGTTAATGGTTTATATCAATCTATCTTTTCATCTTTAATATTTAATGATCAATTGTGAGCATTAAAGGGCAAATTGAGACTACTTGCTGTTGACAACATTTTAAGACTGCCCCAGTTTCTTTACTGAACGGGGAGGTATTGGGAGCTTGCACCAAAAAGTGTATTATTTGTTTGTTTCTAAAAGATTGAAAATTTGGAAGTATCCATGAACCAGGACAAGTGGAATAGCTTGGTTTAGATTTTAAAGTATGAAGTTTGTGTGTGTGTTTTCTTTTTTATTTATTTATTTATTTATTTTTTATTTTTTTTATATGTATGTTGGAAGTGTTCTTAGGGATTCGGAAGTTGATTGTGTTCTTTCATTTTGCACTTGAGTAGCTGACGCCTGCCTCATGTCCTCAACTAGTTGAAATAAGCATGCATAATATCATAGACTTTTATGTGATTCGATGAAGGTTTCTTCAATTTATTTCTTGGGTAGTTTCATGGCTCATGCGGGAAAAGAAATTATTGCCTCATGCCCTTGGGACTGTTTCCATATATTTCCCTTTTTTTTCAAATTGCTTGATCTGCTAACACATCAAATCTATAAAAAATTGTGATTCTTTTCTATTTGTAAAATGAAGTTTTCTAGATAAATCTTGGATGGATTTGTGGCCTTTTTGGGAAGAGAAATTATCTGACTGTTTCCATTTAAATCTTATCATCTAATTAAATGCTTGTCACAATTGTCCAGAAAACATATTTAACTTTTATTTTTTCTTTAGTAGAATCTTGCTCTCTGCTCCATACATTTCTTTCTAATAATCGTTGCTTTCTCTGGCTCACACTTTCAAAGTTGTGTTGTATATCACCTGATTCTTGAGAACATTTTCATATTTCTCTTGTAAATTCTTTTGTGATGATTGACTTGGTGTCCCTATATTATGAGCACAAGGGTGCATATTATAAAATTCTGCCTTATCTTGTAATATTACTGTTGATTTAAGACACATTCCCTCAGTGCAATATTGTTTTGAAATTAGAATGATAGTTCTCCTGAGTCATGACTGTGTTGTTATTTGTTAATGCTTTTCCTATGCCAGGAAACCTGAATCCCCAAGGGCAAGGCCGAGACAAAATGTGAATGATGTAAAGGATGGTACTCCAAAGAAGCAAAAGCAGTGTAATTGCAAGCACTCGCGGTGTTTGAAGTTGTAAGTAACTGCTTTTCAATTGTTTGGCAAATAACTGACTTTTAGAAATTCATTTCATCCTCATCATGCTGTGAACTTTGTGAACCATTTTCTGAAGCTCAATCGTTGGTAAGAAATTAGTAAACTAGGAATGTAATGATTGGGAACCAGGTATTTATATTTAGCATAATGAAATGTCAACATCTATTCTATATCTTCAAAATTTGTCTTTCCCTTTCCCTACCAGATTCTATTTCCTTCTATTGGTGCTTTGGGGGGCATTTCAAAACTTTCTGGCTTGATCACTGAACTCAATTTTCTAGTCAATTCAACTTACCACCTTATATTTAAATTTTAATTTGATAATATCCTTTGGCTAGTTGGCAGGCAACATCTCTATCTTAAATATAATGCATTTTCTATCAATATTATGTCAGGTATTGTGAATGTTTTGCATCTGGAACCTACTGTGATGGTTGCAACTGTGTGAATTGTCATAACAATGTCGAAAATGAAGCTGCTAGGCGTGAAGCAGTTGAGGCTACACTGGAGCGCAATCCAAATGCTTTCAGGCCAAAAATTGCTAGCAGTCCTCATGGTGTGCGAGATACCAGGGTACTGTATGCTTAAAAATTCATATGCCAAATCATTAGAATGCATTTTCAGATATAAAGCAATGAACTGGGGGGATATCATCTTATAATATATCATGCCTTTTATGCTCTCATTTGTGATGTTTTAGATTTATCTGCTTGGATTGTTTGTGATTGGAATCCTGTTCAACATTCATTTATAACAGGGCATGGTGCTATATTTAATTTTCAGTGGCCATTGCTGTTTGCATCATATAATACTCAATAGAGCATAATTAAACTTCTTTGCTTCGACAAGTGTCCTGATTTTCCAGATATTTTTTACTCTGTACTTTAATCTACAGATCATATGATATTTGAGTGTTTTCAATCTTCACCTAAAATAATGCTTTTGGGAGCTTAATCCTGTTTATGATGGATACTTGTTCAGTTATGTTTATATGTCAGGAAAGGCTGTATGATCATGTGACATTTTCATATTTTTCTGAAATATAACTGCAAATTTATCTCAGTGAAGTGCTGAACATAGTAAATCTGATACATAATTCAGAAAGTGATGCTCTCACAGTCTAACTTATATGCCGAGGAAAAGGACTATATGGGTCTAATAAAATCTCAAAATTCACGAGAAATTGAATTTTTGAAATCTCTGCTTATGTATATTTCTTTGCACCAATAGTAATATGACTAATATTTAATTCTGTTTAATGACCCTTATAGCTTGCAGTTATAAGTCATATGGCCCATAAAGTATTCTTGGTAAACTAATAAGTGGCATATTTCCACTCACTCAAATAAGGAAATAGACAAATTCATTTGGCTCATCTCTGCCAACTACTCCCTCCATCATTTTGAAAGTGTAACATTTCTCCCTACACGTTTATCAATACATAACTTCAATTATTAATATCATTAATTATCAGTAGGTAAAAAAATATATAAAGTTTGATATTTTGAGAATATACGTTAAGACGAATTTAACAAGATCCCACATGACCATATTTTTACTTAACTATAAATCACTAATGATAGTCAAACTAAATTGTATGAATACTATTAAAGTCAAGACGTTACACTTTTAAAATGATGGAGGTAGTATTTTTGATATGGCATTTTGTAGTTCATCTAAAACTAGTCATTTTACTTGGGTGTAAAGCATTGGGAAGCTTGGAAGAGAGAAAGGGGCCTTGGTGTATCCGTAATAAATAAAATATTGTGAACTTCTGTTTTTGAAAAAGTCAGCTTGTGTATGGTTTCCTTTTTAAGAGATATGGGAATACTGGAATAGTGTATGTTTTTTTATTGAAATATTAGGAATAATATAGAGGTAGTAAGCATGTAGGTTTTATGTGATTGTCTTGTATTTTATGTGTATAATATTATATAATAATTGAATAAATAAGATAATGTATAGAGATAATGATTAGCTTTTTGAATGTAAAATTATTTGAAAGTGAATGCTTTTGTTTATAGCTATTTGTTTTATTTTACATGGGTAATTATTTCTTAATAGTTAGATTATGAATATTTTGTATAGAAGAATTAGGAAAGGTTATTTTGGACATATTGTATGTTTGGAGTGTTTTTCTAGGGTCAAAACATTAGAAAAAGGCAATCAAAAGAAACTGTAAACCCCCAGCACAATATTATTTAATTAGAATGAATTTTATCACTTGTTAAATGGGAATGAATAATCTACAATTAGGAGTCTCGAGTCCGAAGGTACAATATAGCTGCCTATGGATGAGTCTTGAAATTCCTGGTTACTGGCAGTGTTCTGTAGTTACTCAACCAATTTCTGGCATCTAAAGGCTTAGAGCATTACAACCCTAATATTTTTAATAGAATGCCTTGGTTGACACTATTTTTCTTGTCATGTCCATGAATCATAGACGTAGTTTAAGCTCAAAAGTCATTCTTTTTAGAAATTCCTGTGCTAGTTTCTCAAATCCTTTATTGTACTTGATTGGATTATTGGCCAAGTTATGCATTGTTCTGTCCAGATGAATTTGATGTGTGTGTGATGCACGTGGGTATTTGTTTTCTTCCAGCCTTCTTAATACTATGTTTGTTTGTACTTTATTAAATCAACAATCTTTACCTCTACTTGGCTATGCATTTTGTTTACAAAATTATTTTAACATGTGGCTTCATTTCAAAATACATAGCGAAATGCAAAAGTTTCTAATCTGTTTGAATAAGTGATTAATTCAATGTATATGTATATGCACACACAGGAAGAGGCTGGTGAAGTATTGATTTCAGGGAAGCATAACAAAGGATGTCACTGTAAGAAATCTGGATGTCTCAAGAAGTACTGTGAATGTTTCCAAGCAAATATTCTTTGCTCTGAAAATTGCAAATGCATGGACTGCAAAAATTATGAAGGAAGTGAAGAGAGACAGGCTCTCTTTCATGGAGATCATGCCAATAACATGATGCATATTCAGCAGGCAGCCAATGCTGCAATAACAGGTGCGATTGGATCTTCTGGTTTTGGTTCTCCTCAAGTCAGTAAGAAACGGAAAGGTCAAGAACTCTTCTTTGGATCAACAATGAAAGATTCTGCACTTAGGCTTGGACAGGTGCAGCAGGTAAATTCATCTTTTTCCTGAACCTGGACAAAACTTTCATCTGGTTAACGGCTCTCTAAGTATTGCATGCATGGATAAAATGTGTTTTTTTCTGTCTCCGTTTTAAACATTCAGTGAGCATGTAATGTGTTATATTTGCTTGAGTTAAAGGTTGGATGTAAAATCTAATTTATAATTGACCTGTGACCTAATTTCACTTGGTTCTGCATGATTCAATGCTCGCCTACTTATATCTGAACTATTTTTAGAAGCTTAAGATTCTGATTGTAACAAGGCTTTGGGCACTTAATTTGTAAGTATGCCTTTTTTTTTTTTTTGGAATCTGTCGTAATAATTCTATGAAGGGAAGGGCAATTTGTCATACCCAAGAAAAATGGTTGCTATTGATATTCATTATTTTTAGTCATAATAATTTGTGACTATTGTCACTCCATTACTTTTGCTAGACATCCAATTTTGGTTTGCCCCATGTTTGTGACAAACTCGCCTAAAAGCTCAAGCTATTAGGGAGAAGGGTCACTTAATAGTTGTATGAGTTTCAACACGCCCCTCACGCTCAAGGTGGGTTAACTTTGTGCGTGAATACAGGAGAAATAGATCCGGATGAAACCGGCAGGTGTAGATACAAAAGCAGGATAGCAGATATATGTTGGGGCGATTGGTACTTTTGAACATGAGACCCTTGGCTCTGATACCATGTTAGTGACCAACTCGCCTATAAGCTATGAGGGGAGTAGAATTACTTAACATTTGTATATGAGTCTCAACACCCAAAAATGTGATTTCTAGTGTTTCTATATGCTCATCTTTACCAATAAATACAACGAAATCCTGACTGAAATAATTGAGTTCTTGACATTGGTATAGTTTTTTAATTTAAAATTATGTGCAGAAATTATTACAAATTATGCACTTGGAGTACTATATTAATAGTTTTTTATTTTAATATCCATGGCATGAAGAATCCATATGGAGTGAGTATATTAGGCTACAATTAGCACAGATACTAGTATATTGGTTGACATGAAAGTTGATGGATGACCTAAGTTACTTTTCAGGCACCTTTTTGTCAATGCTATGGTTAAGGACTCTAAAATGGCATGTGGAAATTTGCAAAGTCTTAGCTTATTCAACAAATTAACTGTTCTGACTTTGCGGATAATACTCAAGTTTCTCATGTTGTGTATGGTTGGGGGTGTAAGGCCCAAAACCTATGTTCATCCATAAATGTTTGATAAGAATAGCACATGGAAAAATCAGTGTGGCATTGTAGTATCTGCACCTTCTCTAGCTTTGTCGAATATGAATGCTTATGATCTAATAATGTCTTCTTTTATGTGCCAGATCTGAACCTTTTTCATATTCTTTGTTCGATACTTAATCTTCTTTATTGTCTTGATATTTAAATCTTAAAGAGCGCAACGAGAATTTCGTGGTTGGTTTAGATTTGTGTTGTCATGTTTCTGATATAGTAATTTTTCTAACAGCAGGCTAACCAGACAAAGGCTTCTGTATCTTCCTCTTCTTTTTCTTCAATTCCTTGTGCTCGCCCCAGCAATGCTTCAGTATTAAGTCCTTCAAAATTTACATATAGGTATAGACACCTGTCCTTTGAAGAATCACTTTTCACTATTTTATTTATTTATTTATTTTGACTAACTGGTCCCTTGCATCTAAAGGTCTCTCTTAGCTGACATCATTCAGCCCCAGGATTTGAAGGAACTCTGTTCAGTGCTTGTTGTGTATTCGGCCGAAGCTGCAAAGATGTTTGAAGGTAAATGTGAGTTTGAAAATTTTGCAAATGTGGTTTTTTTTTTTGCAAGTTATTTTACTTAAATATTATGTGTTTTTTTAACTGCCTCAACTAATTTACTTAATGTAAACATCCTAATGTCTCATTTACAACTTATTTTGAAGAAAATCATTAAAATGGCAATTGCTAGAAAGGAATTTTGAGTAAATATGCATGCCATTCCTTATGATTTTTTCACACATTTTCCAATTTTGGTATTAAGAAAGTTGGGAATTGATTTTGTACTTGGAAGTGCATTGATGGGCGAGCATACGTTTAGTTAGGTTTAATGCCAGAAAGGATTGCCTTTAAAGGGTTTCATGCTCATCCGAGGTTGACTGGTAGAGTCTGAATTAGTATCTTGCAATTTTTATTTTGCATATTAAGTTCAATGGAGGACTTCTCTTTAAGCAGTTTTGTGCCTCCCAAAGTTTGCCCATTTGTCCTAACTTCATGCAATAATGGACAGGTTCCGTAAGTTGGATGTAAATTCAGATCAAAATTTCCATAAAAAACATGCTTTCTTTTTACGCACACAATAATTTTCACACAAAGTATTTTTCTTACACACGCAACTTTCATGTGTTTTTTACCATTTAATTCTTTCACACACGCTACCTTTTCTCCAGAATAATCTGAAAAATACACCCAACCAAATATTTTTCTCGCATTTAGTCATTTGGAGCAGTTATGATAGATGGTTTTGTTGACATATACAATATTTACCTTTAGTTACATAAGTTAAATATACTACTAATAATTACTTAAATAGTTAACGGAGTAAACAGCACAACTAATCTATGGTTGATGTGGGTTCAACCTGTCGTTTTTTTAGGATTATTAATTATGTTTGTGTTGTGTTTTCAGATTGTGTGTGAATAGTGTGTGAATGTGTGTGTACTAATATGTCTTTTATGCGACAATTTATATGCATAGGATTTGACCTGTTAAATTTGTGTGGTGTTTTAATGCCCGTACGTTCTTTATGTGATAGTTCTCTTGTGTGAAACTAAATAGAACTTTTTATATTCCAGAGCACATGGTAGAAAGTTGTAAAATCTATATATGTTGATATATATATATATATATATATATATATCACCATATCTCTAGAATTAGGAAGGATCTCTAACGAAAAGGCAATGCAATCCTACCAACTATAACTACAACAAAATATGGTACAATATATTTGTTACATAACTGCATATATTTTAGCACTCCCCTCAAGCTGGAGAGTATATATACATGCCCAGCTTGTCACACAATTCATGAACCGCTTCAGGTTCAACGGTTTTGTAAATTGTAAGAGCATCAGCAACTTGCAAGGAGGATGGAGTGAAGGGGGTGTTGACTCGCCTACTCATAATAGCCTTGCGAACAAAGTGACAATCTACCTCTACGTGCTTTGTTCTATCATGACAGACAAGGTTACTTGCCACGTGAATTGCAGCCTTGTTGTCACAATACATTGTGAATGGATCATTGTAAGCATATCCCAATTGTCCTGAGAGATTTCTTAACCACATCAGTTCACTAACAGTGTGCCATTGCGCATTATTCAGCCTGAACTTTGCCTTGTCTTCAAGATAGTCACTAGATTCATCCCACAATTTGCATGTATCCATTGGAGTGCTAATGGGTTTTAAACCAAGCAGTGAAAACTGAGTAAGTCGAGAGCATACTTTTGCTGTGATTTCCATTCTCCCGTAATACTTAGGGCGTCCCATATCTTTGGTTACAAAGTGTTACTTTAGGTCAGCCTTAGTACTTTCAATTCCATGGAAATCGTCACCAGATATCAAGATATTGTCTACGGACACAATCAAAATAGTTACGCCACTCTTCCTTTAGCAAACAAACATGGTGTAATTAACATTGATGGAACCGAATGTGCTCATGACATGACTAAACTTGTCAAGCCAAGCCCGAGGTCTGTTTTATACCATATATCTTGTTGGTTGTCTTCACTTTGAATTTTAACCAGAAATGGTGGTAAGAGAAATTTGCTCTATATCAAGTATTTCCATTGTGTTATACAATGAAATTTTTATACCAGGCAATGCATTCAATTGTTTATATCCTTTAAAATCTGATACTGATCCCCTGTCCAAGTGCTATGTTTTTGGCATAAAAGGATTAAAGCCTGTAAATGTTAAGCAAAAGATGCATTGCAACACTTCTGTTGCATCCCAAAACTACAATTCATGATGCACTTTTAAGTTATGTTGGGTTGATTGATAGTGATTTTCAAGCATTATATGTAACAAGGATGGCCTAAGTGGTCATTGTGACTTTTCCTCTCCTGGTTTGTGAATTGATTCTCCAATGTATGTTTCTGCAGGCACTCCTGCAGCAGACAAGCAAACGGAAGTTTCTGAAGAAGCTTCACTTGGTTCATCAATTCAAGATCAGTCTCAAAGCCAGCAGCAATTTGCAACTGTAGAATCCCAGACCGATGAACATTCATCCGAAAAGCAGAGTGAGAAGACAAAATCTGAAACTGGTTCAGATGGAGCTGATGTATCTAAAGGAAGACCAATTTCACCCAGTACGCTAGCTTTAATGTGCGATGAAGGAGACGCAATGTTCACTTCTGCCAATTCCTCTAATGGGTTAGTGGTCCATAAGTACAATGCATCTTCTGAGTTGCCAGATGAGCAAGGACCGAGTGAGGTGTATTCTGAGCAGGAAAGAATTGTCTTGACAAAGTTCCGAGATTGCCTCAACAAGCTCATCACATTAGGAGAATTTAAAGGCAAGTTTTGTCTTCCCTGCTTTGCATTCTAAATCCGTGGATGCATTTGTTTGCTTCAAATTTTGTGATGAAATTATGAGAGAGACTGTGAGAGTATAAATAGACTGCAGGCACGGGTAAGATCCTGCAGAAATGTCTATGGATGAACATAAATTCTTTCAAATTTTAAGGTGTAAAATTCCTATTAAATTCATAGGCCAATGACCAAAAATACTGATGAAATCCATTTATATTTTTATCATAGGTAGGTTTAGATCGACCATCCTCACCCTAGAGAATTACTGTCACAACATTGGATAATCTTATGTGTCCAGTAGAATTGATTAGGGTATGGTATTTTGAAAGATTCTAATATGTTAGTGGACACATGACATGATTAGTATTGTTAATCAATGTTAGTAGCTTGATGACTTGTCGTCTT
>MAYD01545352.1:0-15777 GCA_001909325.1 Ruellia speciosa
GGGGGGGGGGGGGGGGGGCGGAGCCCTCCAGGTCCAAGGCCAATTTTTTTTTTATATTCCTCTTCAAGTCCAACCCGACCCCCATCTCCACTTACAAAATTTTTTTTTATACCCCAAGCCTCCCCAACCAAGAGAGAATCAAATTTTTAACCATGCATGTAGGATTTTGTGGGTCTCGAAAATTTTAGCTCCCCCAGTACTCGATTCCTGGATCCGCCACTGCGTACAACTCCTTTGCACCACAATAATATGCATAAGTGTACTGCAAAATTATTTAAAAATTTGGTCCCTTGGTCGAAAAATATAAAAAAATTCACATGTTTGTAATAATAATGGATAAATTGGGCCAACTTTTTATTGAATCCACACAAGTATGAAATCATGCCAAAAAAAATATCTACCATATTTGTGGTAGTTGGCCACGGGATTACATCTTCCATACCACATAATATTATGGGAATATCACATGTATCACTTTTTAAAGTTATAAATATTAGTTTTATTTCAACTATTGTAAATTTTAGGGGTAAAGTTATAAATCAAATTAAAATTTATTCTAATTTCAAAAATACGTATAATACATAAAAATTGTAGCACAAGGGATCTCATTTCAATTGGCTACTATTTGAATTTTGTTTAAAAAAAATTGAACTTAATTAAAATTCATATAAAATCATGGATAACAAATAAAATAAGATATATGTGTGAGTGTATTGGGGGGAGGATTGCACCGTATTAGGAGTTGACATGAATTTCTATCAGATTCACTGATTTTTAGCGGAATGTGGTAATTAAGTGGTGAATTGTTGAAAATATGTTAGATTATGAATTGTTGAAAATGTATAATTAATTAGTTTTTCCTATTATTTAATTTTATGGCCAAATATTGAAAATAATATTGTTGTTGAATTAATAAATATAACATAAATCCCTGTCATCCCCTAATCCAGTCCAAATGGATCATTTTTCAAAGACGTGTGTTAAGTGAAAATACTATGCTTGTTTTGTGTCTTAAAAGTTGGAAGTTATTACCATATTGCTTAAAATGTGATCATGCTTTCATAAGTCTGATGTCGTAAAATCATTTCACATAATATATGATTCAGCTTGATATTAAATGCAAAGAATATTATGGACATGTTAAATTATTAGTGGATGGGGAAGTTTCAATAGTACCACTTTAATTATTACATGTCTCCTAATGTTTGGTCATAAATGTCTAAATAAGCATAGTAATCAAATGTAGAATTAGCATTGCTGAATATTTTATTTTAATAGATAATGCATTATTTTATCCGATAATGTAATCATATGATGTCCTGAAATAATTTTAAAAATAATCATTTCAGCATTTTCGAATTTATCACATTTAGCACCCTTTAAATTCTTTTCTGTAAAGTTGGCTTCTATGCACATGCTTTCAGCATTTTATTTTATTTATATTTCATTTTGGATAATAATGGCAATTCTTTTAAATATTTTGGTTTTTGAGCTCATAAAGAAATTGTAAACATATGCTAATGGGTGAATATAATAATTTACACCATTGCTAAACATACCACGACAAATTGAGTCCGTGCGCTTTCCAACATTCATCAACACATAATTTTTAAAAATACTCCCCGCGTTTCTTCTTTTTTTTGCTACATTTTTCATTTACACACTTGTTGAGGCATAACTTTAACCATTAATATCGTTAATTATCAATAGATAAAAAATATATAAATTTGATATTTTAAATCTACTCATTAAGACGAATCTAATAAGACCTCACATGACTATATTTTTTCTTAAATATAAGTCACTAATGATAATCAAAGTGAAATTTATGAACAGTAGAAAACCCCCAATTGTTGTAAAAAAAGAAAACGGGGGTAGTATAACATTATTATATAAATACTTATAAGCAGTGTACTTAATACTAATTATTTTTAGTAAGTTCAACATTAAATCTTTAGAAAACCAAGCTCTCAAGCCTTTTTGAAGAGCAACAGATTCAACTCCTATGTCCTTCATGGTTGGAAGCCACTACATCATGACCTTCGAGCCAAATTTAAAGAATTAATACAAGTAAAAGAACTCTAACAACTTGAATTTGTCTTCAGAAAATCAAATCAAGCCAAACAAAATTATTTGGAATACCCAAATCATCTTCAGGAAATCAAGCCAAGTTAAGCAATACATCATTAAAGACTCAAATCGTCTTTAGATGTCAAGTTCATCAAACCAAATCCACCAAGACTTATAGAAGCCATTAAAGTCATTTGAAGATCCGCAAAGAGTTGAGAAGAATTAGAGGACAACATCCACAAATTCTTTACCATTTACGAATTATTTCTAAATTCTTTATCATGTACAAATTATGTCTATTTTTATCAATAAAAAATATTATCGTCATTCATTATATATTTCCATTATTTTACCTTCCAATATATTTTCAATAATTATTTATAAACTTTCGAGAATGGATAATATAAATTCTAACAATATGCTAAATTTAGCGGCTCTTCAAAAAGATACATAAGGATAATCTGCTATGAATTTTCACTTCTTTAAATACGAACAAAATTACAAAATCAATCCAACTTTGGGAAAACAAATAAGAAAGAAAGGATTGAGTCAAAACTGTCAAAGCCATACAATCCGAGGCTTGAAGTTTTCCTATCCGAATTCGATTCGCTGGCCACGAACTAGAGCCAAGTGGTTTTTTACCCCTTCCCCAATTGCAAGAAATTTCCAAACCCCAGATATGGAAATTAAACAAAATTATTTGGATAAGGCAAATCTTCTGACCCCACATTTTATCTCCTTTCCTGCTTTAATTCTCCCTTTTAGCTGTTGCCTCACGCTTCCTTCCCCGATTCACCATTTCTACGTTTCTTTTACAAAACGGCAAAACCCCAACTCACACTATTGCTTACAACTTACCCACCACAATTTTCTTTATTGGAGGTTCTCGGTTGGATTTCAGCTTCTGGGCTTCTCTAATTTTGTCGATTAAGGACAAAAACAAAGGTTTCTCGATAGAGGGGTTTCCGGGTTTCTTGGTGTTTTTTTGTTTTTTGATGCTGTTAAGGTTGTAAGAAAACGGCCAAATTCTTGCAAACATGACCTGTTCTTTGAAGGCTGGGTTTTCTATTTCAGGGTCGAGCGATATTCTTGTCAGGCATAGAGGGAAAGGGGATTTTAATTTTAGGGTTTGCCCTTCAATTGGGTCTCGTCACTTTAGGGATTTGAATTCTAATTGGGGCAAAAGCCTAGATTCAGTTTCAGATCAGAAAGCCTTTAGGAATTTCAGAAATCCAAAATCCCCAAAATTGGAGCCTGTTTACGTGAGTAGTACAGTATTTTGATAATTCCTTTCCCTTTTGGAAAGAGTAGTTTTTTCAATTTTTCTGTTTTCTGGTGCTAAATTTGTTGTCTTTTTTCAGGCACAAACATTAGTTACCTTTGGAAAGTCCCAGAAATGGTGGGAGAAATCCCTTCAGCCAAACATGGTGGAGATCAATTCAGCACAGGATTTGGTTTTGAATCTGATGAACGCTGGGGACAGATTGGTAATAGTTGATTTCTATTCCCCTGGCTGTGGTGGCTGCAAGGCTTTGCATCCTAAGGTATAACAAATTTCCAGTCTCTATTACATTCCAGATTCCATTTTTTGTAATAATTGGACAGATTGATTAGTTTTGATTTAGCAGTTCGTGATGTTGGATTGTTTGCTGGTGATGTTGTTGTAATTAGATTTGTCAGCTGGCTGAATCGAACGCGAACGCCACTTTCCTGATGGTGAATTACGAGCAGCATAAAGAAATGTGCTATGCTCTCCATGTCCATGTGTTGCCATTCTTTCGATTCTACAGAGGCGCCGATGGCAGAGTGTGTAGCTTCAGCTGCACCAATGCCACAGTAAGTGACAAGACAATTGGCTAAATAAATCTCGTCCGGGATACTTTCCTTACATTTCATTACAAAATTTTGACACCAGCTTGTGTGATTCATCCAGATCAAGAAGTTTAAGGATGCCTTGGCGAAGCACGGCACTGATCGATGTAGCCTGGGGCCGGCGAAGGGGCTGTCCGAGCAGGAGCTCATGGCATTGGCCTCGATCGATCAGATACCGTTGGATTGGGTGCCGAAGAAGGAAGAGGAACAAGAATTGGCTCTGAAACAACAGCCAGGAATGAGCAAAGATGAGAACAAATTGGGAGTGAAAGAAGGGAGTGCTTTGGTGACGGTTTAGACTAGTTTTAAGGATGCAAGAAGTTATTAAGGGTTTTGTGTTTGTGTTTTGTTGATGTACATAAGTGTTGGGTCATATGTTATATTTGTGGGAAGTGGAAACAACAGGGCTATTGAGTTTTTTTATGATATGAGCCCTGTTTATGATAGGAAAATCTTGATATTGGATTGAGAGATGAATCATTTGATTTGTTTCTTTTGAATATAGATTGTCTTGTGTAAGTGGATTAGTGAGTATTTGGGAAGTAATGTGGCATCATCATGTTATGATCCTGGATTATTAATCAATGTGTGAGTGTGTGTGTGTGTGTTTTTTTTTTTTTTGGGTTTTGTTTGGTTTTGTTAATTAGTAATATTAACGTTTTAAAGATTGAATTTAATTTCTAAAAGTATTAGTGGATATTAAATGATGTATAATTTTTTGGTTGAATTGAATTTATTGGCAGGATTGCAATTTTTTGGATTGGTCCCAGTAATGTAACATGTTTGGATTAGAACTTTTGAGGTGGTCCTAATCATGTAACATGTTGGTTTTAAGAATCGAGACGGAGACGGAAATGAACACGAACACAACCCTTAAAACACTCACAATGGTTGATTCAAACTGGATTATAATTGAGGGAACTTGGTTCAATACTATTGTGGGAAGGAGTTAATATTTAACGTGTTTAATTGAATTTAGACCGATTAATTTAATTCATTTTGCACATGTAGGTCCCACAAAGAAACTCACCAAAAAAGTAAGTCTCACATATGCCCTGCATGCACCGCACACTGAGCATAGGCCCAGTGCGTGTGATGCACGCGTTGTAAAATGGTGTGAATGAATGGAATTGATTATTTTATTTTCTTTTAATTTTCATGTTTTTAACGGAGCCTTCCCCTTAACCCCCACTTCACCATCTTTATACCAGTCAACTACCCCATTATTGTCTTACAAAATACTCACCACCTACATCCCTCCCCATCATTAAACACTAAAAGAAAAGGAAAAAGAAATTATTTTTGGAAATGACTCTATTACCCTTGTCTCCCATATATCTTTCTCCCTTTCATCAAAGATTGAGAAAACCCATTTCCACTCCATTTCTCCAAACTCCATTTCCCGTCACTCATCCAAAGCTCTCTATCCCATCGGTTTTTCGAAACCCTCATCTCCCATTGATTTTGCTCCACAAATAATTAGGAGGGAAGGAGGAGAAGGGTTGGAAAGAACACACGCACACGGGCACTCTGTAGACACACGCACAGTTTCTCCGCCGAGGCTCGGTAGGACTGAGGGTAGACACAACGGTGAGTGTTGATCGTCGGTTACTTCATTTATTTCACCTCCGACAGTTGAAGGTAAATGTCGATCACCCATTCTTCTACCGAATATTAGGATTTTCACTTGGAAAAAATTCTTACATTTTATTTGTGTGAGTTTTAGGTTTTGAAGGTGCGAAATGAGTGATGCCATTGACGGTGACCTGGATAGGGGAGAGATTTTGGAGTTTTGTCAATATGCTAAACAGATGTTGGTGATAACATTGAATGTTCGATCAAAGCTTTTAGAGGTATACGATAGCCTAGCTGTGAAATGGGCCGAGGTCAATGAAACATCAACTAGAATTCAATATAATGCATTGGATGAAGAATTTCCTGTAGAGTTGTGTAGCGATGTCGATGTCGAACACATGTGTCGGGCTCATTTGGTTATGATGAAATCGACATGCAAAATGACGGCCACACCTCGACCACCACCACAGAAGAGAATCAGGTTGTTAATGTTAGAAGCCCACTTCAATATCTTTAGTATATGTAATGTATGTGAAATTGTACTTGATCGACTGACATTTAATACTACATAAGATGGGCAGTGGAATTCAGTAGGCTGTTAGAGAATGTTGCTTTTGATGCAAGTTGCATTAAGATGATGCTTTACTAGTATATTTTTCATCTATTATTGAAGAATGAACATTAATTAGTGATATGATGAAGAAATGTGGTGCATGCTGTAATTAACGTAATACCCTTTTGAAGTATACTGTATTAATTTCAATTTGTACTAATCAAGTGAATTGTAATACTACTGAAAGTGCAGGAATGATGGTGAAGTTGAAATGGTAGTTGGGTTAGGGGAAGATAGCGAGGACCTTACTCTTTACTGGGCCTAAGCAATCCAGGGAGTAGGGGAAAAAAATCGATAATGCCGATCATTTTTGAAAAGTTTTGAAATATCACTGTGTTTCAATTCGTCGTGGAATGAAGTATGTAAAGAATGATAGTACGAAAGTGATTGTGACTTGCAGCGATGGTGGTTGCGGGTGGCACATATATGCTTCACACCGTAAGTCGGACAAATCGTTCGACATTCGCAAGTGCACGTTGGAGCATATATATGGACCAAATAATTTGCAAGATAGGAAATTGTAACGCCTCGAGTTTCCCCGGTGCACCACGCCGTACTGATGAGCTCAGACTAGTGGCCAGCTAGCCTGAGATCTTTAGTACAAGGCTGGTAAATACAAACAATCGGATTAACCAATTAACCAATTCATAAACTTAGTGGAAGCAATAGAAATTGAATAATATAACTACCGTTTGGAACAAGTCTAATACAGTAAATTGTGAACAGTAACGACGACTGCTAATCTAGGCAATAAAAATGCAAGTTTGCTCAACCCCAACTTCCCAGTATGCCTTGACACGTCTATCCGTATCACATGTAAAAGAAAAATAACTTGGGGGTCAGCAAAAGTTAAGTAAGGGGTTCCCCCGTAGGTGAAAGCCTCTTTTAAAAGATAATATGATAAAATAATGGTTTCCCCTTTTAAAAGATTTACAGGCACATTACAACAATCTATAACCAAATCAATGAAAATAATACAGTACGCAGCAACCGGTACTAAGTAACAAGAGATAAGGAAGCGACACCGTTAATCGACTCACCTGTCCCATACCAGACGTTGTGTTAACAATTGATAAATGAATGTTCGTGATGCATGTATCCTAACATACACCTATCTATTCTAAATGCAACACAAAATATGTCTAGCGCGCAATCCTGCCTGGACACTAGTAAGACCAACTTCAGGAAACACCCCAGGTATCCCCTCACGTGACTCCCCGGCTTTTCAATCACACCCACCACTTGGGCAAAACAATACACAAATTCATACGACACCCACCTTTTGGGCAAATCATAACACAAATGCATACAAATCATAGCCAGGCCCTCGCATGAGCAGAAATGCCTCGCCGAGTCCGATCACTCACAAGCACACAAAAGTCAGTAACACAACGACCTCGCAAAGCAATCATCAGAACATTCCCCGCAGGGTCTTTACAATATTCACAACACAGGCCAAACGGGCCAAATCTCTTTAACAATTAACAAGCTGGGCCAAACGGGCTGTAACATCATTCAACGCACGCTGGCCAAACGGGCCAAGGCATCGTAACACACACAGTGGCCAACGGACAAATCATGAATATCGAGTAACGCAGGCCAACCGGCCAAAACACCTTTCCACGCACATTCGTCTTTATCAAAATACATTCATCTCCAATTACGCACACCAAATATTTATCCGCAATACAAAAAGATAACCAAGTTAGTCCCAGTCAGGTGATACACATCTATCGCAATCTGAGTCGTAATCGTGCGTAAGGATTAAAATAGGCAATGTCAGAAGGTCATCCAACGCCTATTAACATTATTCTAGCATGTAAAGTAAATCTACAAGCTCAAAGATCAGAAAAGAGTGAAACAGAAACCACCACAGTTTCCCGCGGTCGCCACCGCGGTCTACAAACCGCAGTCAATACCTGAAGGAACAACTTGAGCTAGAGAACAACTTTGGGCGCGTACAACTTGAGCTAGAGAACTCTAAATCAAGAAAATGAACAGGCTATCTTGTAGTACTAAGTGAGGGCTACAATTTACCTGAAGGAAGCTCGAATCAAATTCTCCTCATTCCTAGAGAAAATCAAGCTCAAAGTGAGCTAGTTAGTTCTTCAAACTCCACCTCCCAGCTTATTCATACACTCCTGGACTTATCTGGTATGTGATGATACATTATGAATGGAAAGGGGCCTGGACACGTATATGAACGGATAAAATTGAGAAAACAGCCGACTTAGCTCCCGCGGTCTTCCACGCAGTTTCCAGACCGTGGACTCAAAACTGCGGCTCAACTATGTTAGGTTTAAATGATGCTCCATCTCTTAGAAACACAGGGGTACAAAAAATTATCTCAAGATGCTAAGTGGTTAGGAAGATACGTGCCAATCTCCACTCTTAAAGGCACGTTTCGTACTAGCGACAAGGTCTCTGAACGTCGGAACGATAAAGAGGATACTAAGGTCCTAAATCTACGGGGTATTACAGAAACACCCAAAGGCTAATACAAATTTTGTTGCAACCTTTGTCAAGGGCAAGCTGAGGCATAACCCCAGTTATAAGCCCAACACAGCCATTGACGACATTCAAGCAGCTTTCGGAATGTCTTACATTGCAAGGTACTTCTGTATTTATTGTATTATTGGAGTACCGGGACAATGTTTGGGTGATGACATATTCTTTTGTATAGGCTAATTTGTAAGCATTGGTTACAACAACTGCTATTCTTTTGGAAATGGTGTAATCACTTATGAAGAAGAACTAGAATGAGTATTTTTGTATGTGAAATCCAGTATATTTGTTCATGTATGCTGCACATAAGTGCATAAAATTGGATGCATTTTGTTTTTTGAGAAATGCAACAATCAAATATAGTGATCTACTCTGTCTAGTGAATGGCGTACACTTGGGCCTTATATCCTTTGTTAGGGGAAGGCTTGTTCATACTCTAAATGAAAGTATACGGCTACAACCCATGAAGTATAGTTTAAGTGCATAACCTATATAAAAAAGAAACGGAAACAGTGTATTTGTAAGTTATATCCCGCATATAAATGTAGGGATATAGTATATAAGCTATTTGGGTGTGCGACGTTTGCCAACCGAGTTTGATAGGGCCTGCTAGCACTTATGCTGTAAGCTAAACCATGCTAGGCGTGAATCGATGCTCATGCATCACATGGAGGCCGAGGTGTTTGTCACTCCTTGCAAACATAAGGGCGATCATACCTCCCGCATCTCATTCATTTGACAATCGAGGCATAATATGTTTAATCTCATGAAAATAGTCTATTATGCACGAATTCGGTGAATGGCGTACACTTAGGGCATTATATCCTTTGTCAGGGGAAGGCTTGTTCATACCTTAAATGAAAGTATACTGATACAACCCATGAAGTATAGTTTAAGCGCATAACCTATATAAAGAAGAAATGGAAATAGTGTACTTGTAAGTTATATCCCGTATATACATCCAGAGGTATAGTATATAGCTATTTGGGTGTGCGACGTTTGCCAACTGGGTTTGATAGGGCCCGTCAGCTAAACCATGCTGGGCATAAATTGATGCTCACACATCACATGGAGGTTGAGGTGTTTGTCACTCCTTGCAAACACAATGGTGCATCATACCTCCCGTATCTCATTCATTTGACAACCAATGCATAATATGTGCAATCTCATGAGAATGGTCCATTATGCACGAATCCGGTTAATGGCGTACACTAGGGCCTTATATCCTTTGTTAGGGGAAGGCTTGTTTATACCATAAATGAAAGTATACGGCTACAACCCATAAAGTATAATTTAAGTGCATAACCTATACAAAGAAGAAACATAAACAGTCTATTTGTAAGTTATTTCCCGTATATACATGCAGTGATATAGTATATAAGTGCATAACATTCTACTTCTGATGGGATTCTACCATTAATGGGCCCACATACTGCATGCTCATTTTTTAGGCGAGAAGTGATTAGGAAATTCCCTTCAACAACATTGATTGTGCCATTGATTGTCAATTCATGTCATTCACTTCCTAACATAACTCACTTCTATTCCTAAATCAGTGGTATATGGAATGCAAATTAATATAATATCACAAACAGATGAACTAATCATGCTATGTAGTTTTGATATGCAACAGGTAAACCAAAAATGGGAAACACACAATATGATGGTTGTATTCAACACGTACTATCCCGTTCAAAACCAATTACCAAAAACAACCATCACCATTCAACGATACCCTACTACTTAGTCATAACTCAGTACCATCATCAGCCACCTGTCTAAAACCATTAATCCAACAACAAAATATAAGTCATAGTCAGACTACCAATAACAGTTAATTCTATAAATCACCGATGAATAGTCATTAATTCATCAAATTGTTCCATCATTGGGTTGGGATATTTTGCTCGGAAGACGAGAGGTTGGCAGGGATCTCTGTCAAAGCGGGGTTAGGTTCATCCGGCACATAGGTACCTTTCGGGGCCAGCGGATCCTTTGCATCAGCCGTAGCAGCCTGTAGAGGCAGCGTGGGGGAGGCCGGTGGATGGATGTAGTTGCTATCCTTCATCACTGTAAGGGCAACATGTACACGATATGCCTGCATGTCTGTTGTCTGCTCCGTCACCCAAAACTCGACCGAATCTCGGAGATATGCCTCACTCCACCACAACACATGGACACTATAGTCCATGGAATTATCTCGCTGTTGGCGACATGTCATGCGCTTCGTAACTCGCTTATCAAATTCATGCCCAAGAGATCGCATATACGAGTATATAAAATTTGCCTTCAAATAAAAATGAATATTAGAATCAGGATAGACAACAAATATGTGTATGAAGACAACACAATAATTATATAACTCACCACATGGCTCCGCGCCAAATTTTATCTGTTGCCCCACAAGGAATTGCATGATTACATTTCTTTTTCCTGCATATCTATGATCAACATGTGCCAATGATAGTAACTCTCGTCATTCAGCGGCATAACAATGTAACGGACCCACTGTTAATCATCTTGGGAAAGGCTTGCAATTCAGTCTGGGACACCCCAATCATGCCGTCTATACATGCTTTGCAATTGTCTAGGTGCACGGTGTATTTTGGATAGCTCTTCACTCTTTCCAATATGCTCGTTTATTAAAACAGCCACACAACCATTCACACTCCTCAGCCATTTGCCATATTCTACAACTCACAACATTTATACTTAATCATATTCACAAACACACAACACATATATAAAAATTTTCAACTCACAATCTTGTAGGCACTTATGAATCACATCTTGTTTGATATGCCTTGTGTAGCCATGTACTCGTCCGAACACAAAATCTCCATGTAAGCACTCATCAGGTCCTTGTAAAGTGCTTTATCGAATAGTAAGTACATCATGCTCAAGGGCCGTATAGCAATGAACACCTTACTCCAAATGTGTGTCCGGTAATGCAATACAATTAATCACCACATGCTAGAAACTTAAAGATTTATGATGCATGAATGATTACCCTGTGAATCCAGCATCTACAAAACTATCAATCCATCCCTTCTCCTCTTCACTCAGTTGGTCCTTGGATACATAGTCCCGTCACCCAAGATAACTCCGTATTTCATCCTCGTCCTTGTCCATTTGTGGCTATGCATATACCAGCACCTTTATACAACAACTCTAAAAAAAATAATACCTTATGCATATAAAATCATACCTCACTATTTGTTTCCTCCACAACAATCTATTGATCCTCAACCACCCTCTCTTTTTCCTCAACCGCTTTATGTTTTTTCTCATCATCCTTCTTTCTTAATACCTTATGCAAAAGAAATCATACATCATTCATAGAAATTCCATACAAAAACTAGCAAAACAAAATGCCTTATGCAAATAAAATCATATCTCATTTTTTGTTTCAACCACCTTTTGTTTTCCCCATTTTTCCTCAACCACCTTTTTTTCATCCACCACATTTTTCTTTAGCCTGCTTTTTTTTTCTTGTATTGAGAGTGAGGTTATGAAGCCCTAATCCTTTTTCTTGGTACGTCAATCAACACGCGTACGAACAGTGCGTGCAATCGACAAAGACATCCGATCTTGATCCTCCTTACGCTTTGACCGTTGTTCACTCACATCTGTAAACAACAAATAAAGTGTAAGTGGATTATGGTTCTTAAATGTTTCTTGGCCAAGCTTAAGGATTTTCCCGACCAACACAATCTCGTCATGAGATAACTCATTAAAATTATCAAAATTTATACCTTCTTTGGACGAATTCGCAACATCGGCAGCCCGCACACACTTCCTGTCCTTCCCCCCATCCCCGTCTGTTCCTGGCGCCCGCTTAACAACTTTCATCTTTACTTTCTCCAGCCCCTTAGCACCTTCACCCTCATTCGTATCAGTCCCGACATCAACATCGGAATATGATGTCTCATCAACCGGGGGAGCAGCCTGAAATAGTAAAAGAAAATAAATCATTTAAGTCACTCGCTCGTACATCCAATTCCTATGACATTCCAAACCATACATGTACGGAACAAACATTCAAAACATACTTGTTTATCAGGCAGTATATACTACATGTGATGATCTACATAGTACTTGTCAAGTACAGATTATATAACTTACCTTGGGCTGAGTGGCAACTGCAAAGTTGGTCGCCGGGGGAGCTCTTATTGCATGCACAAACTTTCCTCCTTCGGCAGTAGGAAAGATTTTAGTAACATCATCCTTGGTCAATCCTCGCAAGCTCTCCCAACATGCTTCCAACCCATCGTGGTTCTCCTACCATCTCAAAAACCATGGGACCCTAGGCGTCCATCGCGGTCTCGTCAAATAAGGGACATGCTCGAACAACCACCCCTAAACAAGGAATTAAAATCACTTATCGAAAGGAAAACAACAATAATATCATAACAATTATGAATGACAAGATTTGAATAATATAAACTCACCAACAGTCCCACCGTGCAGCCGTCAATGTATTTCTTTTTTTTTCACTCTTATACCTCCTCATTACTTCCAGTAAATGGTAATACGCAGCATTGCCCAAGCATACTCTTTAATCATATTCAAATCATCAACATAATGCACTACATATGAAAGTGTATAACAGTGTGATGTAGGGAATAAGACAATGTTGAACATGAGCAGTATATACACTCTCACAAAGTCGGCGACAAATCGAGAGCCATCAAGTCTGTGCAAGACCTCCACTATATGTTTCTGATCGACGTTTCCCACAAGGCCGCCGAAGTACTTTCCCACGGTTTTAGAGGGTTGTACCAAGTTGGGGTGCACATAGTGCCCCTTGTGGCGGAGGCCAAGAACAATTGAGTACTCCCGCGATCGGAACAATAGAGATACGCCATCGCCAAACTCAAAGGATCCCGAAGTGGGTTAGAAGCATTCCAATATAGCTGTCATCCTCGTCAAGCTGGTCTTTGTCATGCCGACCCTACCAATGTGGTGGAAGGGTGTCTTCTTCAGTACCGCCTTCTAAGCATTGGTCATTTTCTATTCCAACTCTTTCATCGCCTTTCTTAGAACACTTATGGAACATCGTGGTACAACCACATCATCGTCTCCAATCTCGACATCTTCACTTTCTTCATTAGAGGGAATGAGATCAACACCCTCCCTCCTACTCCCCATTACCCTTTTCCTGTGGTGGAAATAAAATACAACTTTTCAGCACTCGTCTACACAGAACTATTGGTTAGTTTCTTATTTAGTATATTTTTCAGACGTATATATGGTATATGTAGTAATGCGTCCAATACATTTCAAAACTATATACAGAACTTTATATCCAACATATCAAGCATACAAAATTCTGTTATTATGAAAGTCCACCAAGTCTTTAATCATTGCTAACCCTTTACTAACCGATTTTCAGTATCCATAACATTAGAGTCCCCTTAAAATAAAATGAATGGCACTAAAATGCCTCTAACACAATTAACTTCCATTAACATATAACACACAGAGTTATTTAGTAATATTTTCCATTCAAGACTGTTGTTCAAATAAAAATTAACCAGCACAAATTCAAACTCTTTCCTATACATTTCTCAATCCCACCCTTCATTTCAACTATTTCCATTACATATGTACAAGAATGCTTCTATCAAGCCCTCACATTGCAGCAATTCATCTCTACAAGAATGCAAGCTATAAATTTACTACAGTGAACCCTGTAAAATATTTACAGGGATTATCTCCAAGTAACTCAAGTTTTTGTATGGTGTTTTCGCCCACAAGTCCGTCCAATTTTTTCAAATGTCCATGTCAACAAACCAAATTTTGGACTTGTGACGCATAGAAAATGCCCACTCATGAACGGCGCTGTGTTGAAACTTCATCCAAAAAGGGAATTGAAACAGTTTAAGAACCTTACTAGGACATTTGAACCTACCTGCAATAACCTCTTTTGAACCTTTTTTGAACGCCAAACCCACCTCCCTCTGTAACCACACACGAACCGTATGTGGAATGGAAGAAGAAAGGGCTACAATTCTTGTTTTTTGCCTTCCTTCTTTGCTTGGGAGATGGAGAGAAACGGTGGATGTGGAGGTTGACAAGACAACAATGCTAAATTCCTCAATTATAGCTTCAAACATGTTGGAAGTAGGGGCAAAACAGTAATTTTTTTTTTTTTTTTAAATATATTAATGGTGAATTGACTAAGGGGGAGTAAAGTGAAAGTATTAAAGATGTAGGGGAGGGAGGAGGGAGTATTTGGATGGAGGGGGAGTTTTCTCATAATTTCTGTTTTTTCAATTGGACTTTTCAAAAAATTTAATTTAATATTTAAATTTCTTTTAATCTTAATTAAATTACAAAAATAATATTAATATTAATATTAGTATGTTTAATATTTAATTTTTTAAACTTTATTTTTTATAAAAATTATTAAAAATTATATAATTTTTTTAAAAAATTTAATTTACTTGTAGTTAAAAATTAAAATGGGATAAAAATGGTTATAGAAATTTATACATTTTGGATTAATTGATATATAAATTTATTTTCGGTAAAAATAGGGAGAGAATAAATTGATGTATAATGTGTTCCATTTTTTAATTGAATTGGAGTGAAAACATTGTGGGTATAAATTGGAAATGAGTTAAAGTTAGTAGAATGCTGAAGTGATGCTGATGTGGCGGAAAAAGTGAGGTTATGAATTGAATTGAAATAGTGACTATTGTGGATGCTCTTAAGGTTGTTCATGTATCGTTCGTTTATGAATAAAATTTTAAATTTGTGTTTGTGTACCGTTTATTTGTTCGTTCATTTAGTTCGAGAAAAGTTCGCGAACATAGATGAACAAATACTATTTAATACTAAATGAACAAATTATAATAAGTACTAAATAAACATAAATGAACAAATAACTTATAAACAACTAACGAACACCTTATTCAAATATATTTTCCAAAAGAAAGCAAACACCATTATACTGTGTATAATATTATACTTCATCCATTTTTTAATGATCGCAATAGATTAACTTTTACACTGTTCACACACTTTAGTTTGACTATCATTAATAGCTTATATTTAAGAAAAGATATAGTTATGTGGGGTCTTGTTAGATTTGTCTTAATATAAATTTTTAAAATATTAACTTTATATATGTTTTA
>MAYD01545505.1:0-11663 GCA_001909325.1 Ruellia speciosa
ATATTTCAAGTTTCATGCAGACGAAATACATATTAGAATAAAACATTCCTTCACACGTACCCGAGCTGCCGATAATGCGGGTGCTCTCCCGTGAACGACCTGCAAATGTACCCGTCTGTGTCGTGGAGCTCCCCCTACCCCGATCCCTATACTCCTAACGACTGGGATCGCGCCTCGTGGACCTGCTCCCTCGCGGATGACCCTTCACATTCGTCTTCACTGCAGGTTCGCCGTAACCTTCACTCTCAGGGTGCAGGTACTGATGTATCAACCGGCCGACCCCCGCTGCAACGCTTGGATGCATCTCATCTACCTCCTTGATGAGTTTGTGCACGAACCAATGTTCCGGTGAAGGTCCATCGCCATCATTGGGAACATCATCGCCTCCATCAACTCCTGAGTCGTCCGCCGTGTAGTCCAGTTTCTTCCAAAACTAGTGTACACGGTCCAGGCCTATAGGCTGCTCCACAGCGTGGTACTCCCACAGCTCGCACGCACACGGCAGTCCGTGCGTACTCCTCAACACACATCCACAGAGTTCCTCGACATCACCCTTCAAATCCACCAGACGCTGCAACTCCCTCACTAGCAAATCCAACCAGTAGTGGGACATATTCCCAACAAGGTATCGCAAAGGAGCTACCTTGTGCGATGCCTGAGTACGGCGGTGCGAATCTTCCAGGGTATACCTGTTACCAAAGGCCACCACTTATTACAGCAAATAAAACCAAACATTTGCGTAAAGAAAAGAACAATTTATATTGCTTTAAATGACGTACCGAATATCAGCTAGCTGGCACGTTATTTCCTTGTCCACTTTCGCCCACACAGTGTCCAGGGACCCTGTTGAAGAATTCAGCCATTGTTTCAACTGGTTGTGTGCGCTTTCGACCCTGCACGTCGTTATGTTACCGAGATGTAACACGCTGTTTGTCCAGGCACGGACAAACTTTTCCTTGTGCACCAACGACATCCCTCTCAAGTACTCGAGTACCCTCGGCCATGTCCCGCATCGTCTCTCGATTACCGCCATCGCCTCTTCATACGCTTGCAATGTCGGCGCCTCCTGCATCACCCTGAACATCCCGTGTGTGAATTGCACTGCATGCGCCTTATCATGGTCGTTCAGCTTGTAAACCCTGTCCTCCACGTCCTTATATATGTGCCACGTGCATAGCAGGTGAGAACTACGTGGGAAAATCTCTGCAATGGGCTTCAGCAGGCCCATCTCTCGGTCTGTCACAATCGCGTTGGGCTGCCGGTCGTCACCGATCACCATCCTGAGGCGCTGAAGCACCCACCTATAACTCACCTTCGTCTCGTCCTTCATAATGGCGTAGGCGATGAGGAAGTTTCTGTTGCAAGGCGTCATTCCGATCATCTCAAACAATGGCATCTTGTATCGGTTCGTCTTGTAGGTCGAATCCATGCCAATGAACAGGGAGTACTCTCTCACTAACCTAATCGACTCCGGATGAGCCATAAACACATGCGTCAACTCATCCGTCGTTGGGTCCGATGCTTGCCAATGCACATACCCGTTCTCCCTGGCCAAATGGAATAGTTGACCTACCACGTCTCTCCCCTCCATTGCGTCTCTCTTCAAGCGGTCCCTGTAGTTGTATATTTCCTTAATATGCGTGTTGTCTCCCGGGCACTACTCTAGCAGCGCTGCATGGATGGATGCCGGTTTTGCGTGCGCCGCCGACATGTACCGCACAATGTTCTTCGATTCTGCGGACATTGAACTCATCTGTCGATGGCCTTCTGATTGTGTTGCCATTCGATGGTTGTGCGTCCGTCCAGCAGACCCCTTCACCGGAACACTTGTGCCCCACGCCGAACCATTCGCTGTTTCCTGAAGGTAAAAATGGAATGGACATCCACAACACTTCGTTCTCGTGTTCAGTCGCTCTACCGTTTCCAAATTCCGATCCTTCCCCCTGTATTTTAGCCCTCACCCACATCTCATTAGCCTCATTTTCCCCCCACACCTGTGAGACGCAATAACTAACTGAACCCAAGCGTTACCGCCATTGCTTTCACATACATAACGGTCTCATCAACAGTCGGCCACGTTTCTACAATTTCAAATACGAACCCGTAATCAGTGTCATCTCTGCCCAGATCTGCTAAAAAGTCCTGTAACATCACAAAACAATGTTGCCGAGGTCAGAACAACTATATTCATGAAAATAAACAAAAAAAATGAATAAAAAATTAAATTTGACACTTTCGGCCACCAGGGCAGAAAGTTACGCACTACTTTCGGCCGTAAGGGCCGCAAGTCAAACATGGCTTTCGGCCGTAAGGATCGAAAGCCATACAAGTCTTTCGGCCGTCAGGATCGAAATCCTTGCATGGAGTTCGGCCTTAAGGACCGAAAGCCTTGCATGGCTTTCGGCCGTAGGGGCCGAAAGTGAAACACAACTTACGGCTGCCCGCCTATGTTCGGGAGGTTACGGGGCCGTAAGCCGTTCCAGACTTGCGGCCGGCCGCCAGTGTTCGGGAGGTTCCGGGGCCGCTCGTCTTTCAGACTTTCGGCCGTCATGGCCGAAAGTCATGCTTAGCTTTCGGCCGTCGTTCCCGTACGTTCTTCCTAGGTTTCCAGATCTATGGCCGAAAGTCTAGCACGTAGTTCGGCCCCGACGCCCGTTCCATCAATTTACAGAAAATACTATGCAATTACGGTAATAAATTCGAGATTCTTACCTCATATTTGATATATTCCTCCGACTCCGACATCATCGAATCACATCCAATTGTTCGGAATTTTTTTGAATTTTTTCGTAATTTTTTGCTATATTGTTAGTGAAATGGTTTCAAATGAGTTATAAATATTTTAAAACATATTTATAATATATTTTTTGTTAGGAGTAAAATGGTAATTTCTAGAAGTTACGTGAAGAAAAACTTAGCTGCATTTAGCAATCTAGAACAAATAATTGATGGGGCAAACCGCAAACCTATATACTCTATTGTACTTTTTCTCAACACTGATTTGGGCCTTGAGTTGACTATTTGACTGCCCAGTTTAGGTTAAATTAAAAAGATACGGTAAAGCTATAAAAGTGTTTGGGGGGGAAAACTGAAATCAAGATTTGATGAAAGACATAGCAAATGCAAATAAAGTGTGTGCAAACATCCCAGCTCATTACCAAACTCAGACAAAGCTGCAAAACCCCTTCACAAATCCAGCAAGTCCATGCCCAAGCCATCACCAGAGGCCTCTTCTCACTTCACCCTTGTCTTCTCCTCTCCCAAATCCTCCATTCCTTGCCTCTTTCACCCTCCAAAAATCCAGCCTGCCCCTCCCATCATGTTACTGAATATCCCACCAAGATTTTCAATCAGATTCCCACCCCTTCGGCTTTCAATTACAATTCTATTATCCGGGCACATACCCTCCTCGGCTCCCCTGCTACTGCCCTGTTTTATTTCACTCAAATGCGCCGAAATTCCGTCGCCCCAGATTTTCACACCTTCCCTTTTGTTTTGAAAGCCTGTGGGTTGCTGGAGAATTCGCTTCCGCTGGCGGGGAGTCTCCATTCGGGTTTGATTAAGTTTGGGTTTGGGGTTGATGTGTTTGTGTGCAACACACTGGCTTGTGTTTTTTGTAGAGCGGGCGATGTTGATGGTGCAGGGAAGGTGTTCGGCGAAAGTTCGATTAGGGATGTCGTGAGTTACAATGTTTTGATTGATGGCCTAGTGAA
This sequence comes from Ruellia speciosa, assembly GCA_001909325.1. Classification (NCBI taxonomy): domain Eukaryota; kingdom Viridiplantae; phylum Streptophyta; class Magnoliopsida; order Lamiales; family Acanthaceae; genus Ruellia; species Ruellia speciosa. Next base: position 3,714 of record MAYD01545505.1, read on the forward strand.
GGCTGGTGAGATTGATAAGGCGAGGGGGGTGTTCGACGAAATGCCTGAACGAGATGCGGTTTCTTGGGCCACGCTTTTGGCGGGGTATGCCAAGTTAAATAGGTGTGCTGAGGCGATTGATTTGTTCGATCAGATGGTTGGTTTCACGGTACGGATTAATAATGTAGCTATTGTTGCGGCACTTTCTGCTTGTGCACAGCTGGGGGAGCTGGCGAAAGGGAAGAAAATACACGAACATGTTGTAAGCAATGCAATTGGATTGGATTCGTTTTTGGGGACGGCATTGGTTGACATGTACGCCAAATGTGGGTGCATCGAGATGGCTAAGGAGGTTTTCCATTCGTGCAGGGAGAAGAACGTCTCGTTGTGGAATGCAATGCTCGTCGGATTAGCAATGCATGGCGATGGGGCATCATTGCTTGAATACTTCTCAAGAATGTTGGAACAAGGCACAAATCCAGACGGGGTGACAATCCTGGGTGTTCTGGTGGGATCAAGCCACTCGGGGCTCATCCACGAGGCTAGAAGAATATTTGCAGATATGGAGAGCGTTTATGGCGTGCCACGGGAGCTAAAGCACTACGGATGCATGGCTGATCTGCTGGGCCGTGCAGGTTTGATCACAGAAGCCATGGAGATGATAGAGGGGATGCCAATGGGAGGGGACGTGTTCGTGTGGGGAGGATTGCTCGGAGGGTGTAAAATACATGGGAATCTTGGCATTGCAGAGGAAGCAGCAAAGCGTGTGATGGAGGTGAAGCCTGAAGATGGTGGGGTGTACGCCGTGATGGCACACATGTATGCTAATTCAGGGAGGTGGGATGACTTGGTGAAGATTAGAAGATTGAGGGACTGCAGGTGGGGAATCAAAAAGAGTGCTGGATGTAGCTTGATTGAATTGAATGGGGTGACACATGAGTTTGTTTCAGGGGATTGCTTGCATTCTCACACTAGAGAGATATACTTTGTATTGAAAGGGTTGGAGCTACACCAATGTGAAGGGCACTAGACGTGTATAAAATGTTCAGGAAAAATACAACATTGTAACTATTTACAAAGATCGACTTAAAGAGGGTTGGTTCATCAAAGAAAATCTTGCTTTCGATAATGTAGTATTTTAAATATTCACTGCCTAGTTTGTTGCTTTGGATAAAAGCTATGTTTTCATTGAGAGAAGAAGCTAAAAATGTCCCTCAATGTGATAATGCCTTCAACGCGATGGGTGGATGCCTCAACGACGATGACCCGGCGCACATCTGAAAAGTAGTAAGAAAGACGACCTCAATATTCAGTATGGGTAGAGTGTATAGGAATTATTGGACTTTGTAGAGACTAACCTGGGTCAGACAGAAGTTGCATCACCCAATACAAGGAATCGAACCTAGTGCAAGTCTGGTATCTGTTTCGGCTGGTTGCATTTGAAACCTCCAGTGCCTGCACATGATTTTACAACTTCATGTTTAGAATCATATTAAGCAATGAGCACCTTGACAAAGGCAGGATCAAGTAAAGTCGCACGGAGCTAGGAAAAAAAGGAAACCACATTGTACTCTTTTGACCCCATCAACACTATGCATACTCGTTCATGAGCCTCGATGTAACCATAACAATCTAGATAGTCATTTTCTGCCAGCAGGATTTATTGTGAACATATACGAGATGTCATTATAAGCTGCATTGCTAGGTAGGGTGACTTAAGTAGGTTAACCTGAGATACCGTCATGTGATTAAGTTGAGTACGGGTGTACAAGTTGTCCTTTGCCAATGAGGTAATATCACTGCAAAAATATCGTCCAAATGTTATAGATTTAACATAGACATACGACAGAATCAAAAAATAAAATAAACTAACAGAGAATGATTACCATCTGGAGTACACGTTCATGATGCAGCCACCATCATCGACAATGGGTACTGAACTTATTTGAGCTGTACTAAAGTAATGAAAAGAACCAATTTAGGATATGGTGAAGTTTCAGCAATTTATAATATTTGAGGATTCAACAAGGTATATATAGTGGAGGTACGTCGTTCTTCGATTCACAGTGACTGATATTTGAAAGTTAAATATGGTACCCAAAATACTCCAATTGACAACAAGACAAAAGTAAACATCTATAATTCATTTCCCATCGTCAGGATAACAATATATTTTTGGAAATTTCATTCCGAAGTCATAGGAACATCGAAAACTCCATTTGATTAATGGTAGATAATTAAGATCCACACATATGGAAAAATGAAAATAAAGTCATGATTTACCTTCCAGTAATAAAGCAAGAGTGGGTCCAAGAGGGTCATTGGGATGTACTGTCAAGAGCGGACGGCCACCTGTGCTTCTAACATGAACAGCCCACGTACCAATGGGGAGGTAACCAATTGGTCTCTGTAAAAGAGGCAGATATCCGAGGCGGCCTTCAAAATGGCTGCAAACATCTAAGATCTCAACATAACAATATCAAAAGGTAAGTATCCAATGGCCAGATAATTTTGCATGAAAAATTAAATCTTCAAGAAGTTCACCAAACACACGTCTTAATATCCCAGCAAGGCACACGACATGTAACAAACGAGGGCAGGATCCATCTACTGAATGTAAAACGGGAGCAGCTGAAATATTATTCTGCAGGATCCTTGAAGCAACGTCTCCTAGAGACTCATCAGGACCAGCCTGCAGTAAGTTACAGAAAGCAGGTGGAAAAGGATAAATGGTCGTATTACACTTTAAGAAGATCAAACAGTTACAGATGCAGAGATACAACAAAAACTTCCACACTCCCTTATTTTCCTTTGCTCTACAGTAGAAAAGAGAGGAACAGTTGGCCACAACTTTACCCACTGAAAAAACCCAGTTGCCAACAGCAAGGCTCAATAAATCTAAAGCAATTAAAACATTTACGTGGATTAATGGTCTTCTCTGAATGGGAAGCATAGTCCCAACTATATCTCTATGGTGGCGTAGTTTCCAGGCCTTCCAGGAAGAAATGGTTCGAATTTCATGCTCTACATTGGCAAACATTACACGATTTCTCTGAAGCTGTAGGATTTAGGAACACAAAGAAATCCAAATGTTAAACACAAATACTGAGAAACGAGAACAGTGACTTACAAATTAATACAATCAAAACAGTACAATCATTTCAGAAAATATACATATGTGGACACAGAGACATCCACCACATGCAAATTCCATGGAGAGAGACAGCATAACTACACTAGAAGAGCTAAAGATCAGCTGACTATTTCAGATTGTTGACATGATGTAAAATTGAATGATTAGAATAAAGATGATAGGAATTTGATAAAGCACTTATTTGATCATTTATTACATAATCCATGTTTACCAATGTTGCAGGCTTAAATGGAAAATCACTAAAAACAATTTAATTACAAAATGTCATCAGGCTGCCTCTAGGTTGTCATTATAAACTAAGTCAGAGTAACTAAGTTTATAACGACAACAAATTATCACTATGAAGTTATTTTCACAATATATTGAGGATAGTTGTTGATATAAAATTAGTGACACGACGATATTTTGTCACTGTTTTGTGTTTTTTTGGTAGTTGTCCACGATAAACTTAAATTAAATAAGACAAATTATCAATTGAAAGAGTTTCGAGAATGTGGCCAATCGAACAAAGCAATCAAACTATAGCTCCTAGGCTAGTGATCAAGTAGATCACAAACAAAGGATTTGGGGACTATCTAGTAGGACTCTAATTTAGTATGTGAAAATATTTGCCTCAAACACAATTCAGTGAAGACTGGAGAGAAAACTGTAAGGAACTAATTGAGCTAGATGAGAATTTCACTTGATCGAAACCAAATAGAAAAAACACAACTGAGAATCAAAATGGTTGTTCCAAGTGACAATTTGCTGCAGAAACTTCTTGTCGACATTTAGAAAGATGATAGAGCCCAAGCCAAAGAGATTCCTCAAGAGTAAATTTCCAGGGCAAAAAGGAAGAGAGAGAATACAACATGAAACAAGAAGAGCAAGAACTAGAGAAAGGGAACAAATAATAAGACAACACCAACCTTTACCATAAGCTTCAAGTTTCTGCCCTTTTATTCTTAAAATTTATGCCTTGAGATATTCCAATTTTTTTACAAACTTTTTGTGTGCTGACTTGTGATGTTGAAACTGGTAAAGCATGGTCTTGATACAAAAAGGACACACTCTAAACTGTGCACCTTAATCTAGAAAGATAAATACAATTGACTGAAGAGAACAGATGGTTAATGAATAGTGCATTAACCTGATTGAGTGTCATGATATTTTAGTGTTCAGACACAGTTACTACTGAGTCCATTGTCTTTCCACCGATGAACCTTCATTCCCAGTGTTTCATGCTTTAATCAACTTGTAATCGCTTCATCCCTTGTCTACTTTATTCATACAACCATTTCCTTGACCAATTTTAACTGTTCTTTCAACCAGTGATCATTAAAAGCATTCAGATTCCCATGCAACAGAATCAAGTAGTCAAAACTTAGAATGTTGCACTTTCTCAAATTCAAGTATGAGTTCCAGAGAGTGATGTCCCGCATAGATAATGGCAAGACCTAGATATCCCTGAATATAACAGAAATAAACCACAAGCTCTAATAACCTCAGCACAAAATTTGTCATTTTCTCTACTTAGAAGTTAGAACCTTAGGAGGCCAACAGTACGTAGTCTAATGGAATCCTTCTGTGGAGTATCGGGCATAAAGGCTCTTAATACATGGGAGGGATTGCCACTGGGCCAGATATATTGCTAATGCATTACTCATCAAGTTCACTTTATTAACACTAAACTAAGAGTGATTCCAACATTCTCAATTGTCTGCTTCCAACACTCTCAGCTCGTAAAAACATAGAAGAAAATTCATCTTAAGGGTGGGAGGGAATATAGATGGATATCCCCAATTTTAAAGAAATGAGAATCAAAGACTTACAAGTGCATAGTTTTATTAGAAACTCCAGGATCTAGAAACAGATCTCCGTACAAACTTCACATTTAAGTTCCATCTCTTATGATAAACTGTAAAAATTGCATGTGGTTGGCCATCCGTTGGCTCATGATTCAAGGCATGGCTAGTTTTATGATGGTATAAACTCCAGGCCCTGCTTTTTTTCCAATTTATGCACACCTAGGGCTGTGAATGAACGACAGCGTTCACAAATGTACCATGAACGTGGGTCGGATATGTTCATTCATGGTTCGTTTGTGTAATAAATGAATGGTACATGGACAAATTTTAATGTTCATTTATTAAGCAAACAAGAGTTTGAACAACCCCTCGCTCGTTTATTTGTTCATGAACTTTGGTTGTTCACATAGTAGTCAATGGCGCATGGCGCACCATGGCACAAAGGTTGTCTGGAGCCATCGCGCATGGTGCAAAGGTTGTCTGTAGCCAGTTGTCTGGAGCTATGGCACATGGCGCGGAGCACAACATAACAAAGTATGGTGCACATATATAATAATATAAAAAAATATTTATATATGTAAATAAATAATTTGAATTATTCAAATATAATCATAAAAAACTCATATAAAAAGTCTAAAGTCTTAACTCAACATTAACCATAAAATTCAAGATTGCATAAAAGTATAATATCAATTTCTAATCATCAAGAACTTAAAACATTTAAATGTCGACAACAGTTCAACCAACAATTTCACAAAATAATCTAAAAAGAATAAAATACAATTGCAAAAATACTATTTAAAATATTTTGAAAATGACGATATATAAAACATTCAAAGTTAAAATGAAACAAAAAAAAGGAAATACTCCTAGAATATAAACTGGCAGACAACAGACTGGCAGCCAGCAGACAGCAGGGTAGGCACAATAAAAAGCTGCTAGGGTTTTTTGGGAGGAGAAAGCACAGCTTTTTTGGTCTAGGGATAAGAAGAAACTTTTCCAATTCTCTACAAAAAGTTAAACTCATTTTTTATCACTCTAAAGGAAAAGGGAAAAACAAAAAGAAAAAGAGAAATGTTGCTGTGGCGCAAATGGCGCCCACCATGCACAAATTGCACGGCAGCGAAGCCCTGCACCATGCCATAAGGTATAGCGCAGAGGCTACACCATTCGCCATACGCACCATGGCACGCCATAAACCACTATGGTTGTTTAAATGTTCGTGAACATGAGTCATTTATACATAAATAACTCTGACAATCATAAAAAAAAAATCCCTTCATTCTCTTTCTGGTCCAAAATTTGTTATGCAAATGAATGATAAATTACTTAACAGTTTTAATCTCTTGTTTTTAAATATAATTATATAAACTATATTAAATAACATTAGTTGTTTATTTTTTGTTTGTTTGTTTATATTTACTCATCCTATGCATAAGATAAGTCTTTTTAAGATATGTATTATTTCACAATATAAGTCCTTTTAGCGCGTAATCTAATAATCTTCTCAATCTACCCTTTATTCTGCACTAAAGTAGATATAGACTTATAAATGTCATCACAAATACCATAGTTATGTAATAGGTAATATAGTAAATTCAAAATTTCTTTAAAGAACCTTGTTACATCCTAAAAGACTTTATATTCTGACCAGGAGGGAGTATTGAATATTTATATATAATTTTTTTGCTTAGTATTCAAATAGTGTTCGTTTATTTATGGTCGTGAACCATTCGCAAATTAAATGAACGAACAAATAACGGTATACAAATACAAATTTAAAAATTTTTCTATGTAATTGCACATGAACAACCCTGAAGGTTGTGTTCGTGTTCGTTACAGCCGTATCCACACCCTCAAAGTTAAAAAATAAGGGATATATTCCTCTTGTTTATTTTACTACCTTGCAAACTGTGAGGCATTCCACTATAGAACATTATAGTATCAGTGAAATATAAATTACCTGAAGTAAAATCAATATAAAATCTGAGGCAGTTAACATCCCCGCCATCTGTTCAATATTTTCATTCCACAGAGGCACAACACTTATTCCCTACAGATGATAAACAACTATGAATCAATCTACAAAAACATACACATTAACAATTGTAAAAGCTATCACTTAGACACTGTGGAAGATAAATAGGATACGTATAATAGAGTCATCAGCTGTGGTGAAGTCTTTGATTCATCTTGGACTTCGGTTAAGACTCCAACAAAAATAAAGTTAACACACGAATTAACAAAAAAAAATTGGTGTATGAGACTTCCTGCCCTTACCATAGGGAAATATGTAACGTCTAAATGCTATTATGGATAATGATGTGTTAGTGTCCAAGTTATGTTGCCATGACACATATGCATACAAAAATTGGAGAATGAAGGATTCTGAGAACCTGTACCAGGTCATGCATAACATGGAAAGCTTCTTCCACACCCACATCAACATCAAGGGCAACGACCTAAACTAACAAGAAACATCATGAAATTAATATAAGGCAGGATCGTGATGGATGCCAAAGTAAATTAGATCAGGAAAGAGTACGACGAAAGCCAATAGCTATCAAACCTTGCCTGATTTTGGAATCAGCTCATATGTTGTAGAAGATAACAAATGCACAGACAAAACTTGACGAAAATGATCCATATCGGCAGTTGACAATAGCACAACTGGTCGATTAAGAGGGGTACCTGAAGAACCCTGTTTTGCAAGCCATAGAAACATAGAGTAAAAATGCTAAACTCAAACATGCCAAGTTTTGACATCCACAAGACTGGGTGTTAATTAGGAATATTTTAGAAGGGTAAGAAACAATAATTTAGAGACAGACCACAGATGGCACAACTTCATCATTTCTGATTTCACTAGGCTGAAAAGGTGCAGCATTCAAGTCCGGAGGCGTGAATTCCATTCCATGCACTAGAACTATGTTGTTTATAGTTCCATGTTGATCAGGCTCACATATTTGCTGCTGATCAACTCTCCATGTGCCATCAACCAAGAATTTGTACTGAATCAACATTATAAGC
>MAYD01545519.1:0-10303 GCA_001909325.1 Ruellia speciosa
CGCTTATCAATACATAATTTTAACCATTAATATCGTTAATTATCAATAGATAAAAAATATATAAAATTGATATCTTAAATCTACTCAATAAAACAAATCTAACAAGACCCCACATGACTATATTTTTTCTTAAGTATAAGTCATTAATGATAGTCAAAATGAAATATGTAAACAGTACCAAACCCTCAAGTGGTGCAAAAAAAAAAACGGAGGAAGTATAAAGATGGAAGTCTGCACAATGAGGCACGTTTTGTCCAAAACGCTCAAAGCATCTACGTTTTTGTATTGGGTTCTCTTTTATTTTAAATAACTAAGTAATATTATAGGTCGACGAGTACACTGGAATCGCTAATTCGACCGAGTAGGGTGGTTAAATAGCTGTTCGAAATAAGCTTGTATTATCATTTTCATTCTTACTTGACTTAATAAAAATTGCCCTTTTAAAAAAATTCTAATGGCTAAAATTAATTGATGGTCAATTTAATAATTTCCAGTATTTGTGTAAAATGAAATGTTGTTGTTGCCATTGAGTAAGCATGACAACAACACTACTCACCAATTTAAACGTTTGACTTTTGTTGTTGACCATATTTGATTGTTGTTGTTCCTGATATTGTTGTTTAATATGAAATGTCGCTGTTGTTGTTGTGTAACAGTGGCAATAACACTACAGACCAACTTTGATTTTTTAACTTTTGTTGTTGTTTATATTGATCATCTTTGACTTTTGTTTTTATTGTTTAGCGCGAAATGTCGTTGTTGTCATTATGTAGCCCTGTCAACAACATCGCTAACTAACTTTCACTTTTAACTTTTATTGTTGTTGTTGTTATTGTTGATCACCTTACGCTTTTGTTGTTGTTGTTGTCAAAGTAAGTCGACAAATAAATTTGACCAATTTAGACAACTGCTTTAATATATACCAATGTGTTATCGTCAGTGTTATACAATGATAACAACAATATATACAAAAGTGAAAATTTAAAGTTAACAATAACATCTAACGTCATAACAACAATAATGATAACAAAAGTTAGAAGTAGTCAATAACAACAATAAAAGTCAAAGTTTAAAACTGATGAAGGGTATTGTTGTTAGTTTTACATCACGTCGGCATTTGATATTTATGCAAAATGTAGAAAGATTAAAAAAACCCTTAATGAGAACCATTGAATTTGTGATTTGTTTTAACAAAAATTGGATTAATAAACGTTGCCCTCTATTTTCTAGGCGTCGCCCAGCATAAAGACAAAAATGCCTCTGCGTCTATAAAACTTTTAAAATCAACCACTTCTTATTTCACTCAAATTCTCTCAACATTATCAACATTATTACTTTATCTTTCTAGATTTCTTTAGTAAAACGTATAGGAAGGCATGTTGGAGCAAGGACCAGGACGCGGGAAGGGATTCATGGCCTTGAAAGTAAGAAAAAATGAGTTTTTTTGCGCAAAATCAGCCATGTTTAAGGCCAGATCGCGCCTCGAGCACTGTCGGGGTGCAATCTACATGCGTCCCAGGCACCGCCGGATCCACGTCGAGGCTTGCACGTGCAAGAATGCAAAGATGAGGTTATCAAATACGCACACACAGGTAACCGTCCATATGGACATATATTCTGCCCTACCCGTGCTCTTGCCAGTCAACTGAGAGGCAGAGCTTCGCCTTCACCTTCGCCTTCGCCTTCGCCTTCGCCCACGACCCCTACTCCTGTACTCCCAGTCGTTATTGTCGTGCTTCGTGGATCTACTCCCCTTTGGTCGCCCTCGCACATTCGCCTTCACCTCTGGTTCACGGAAACGCGCAGCTTCGAGATTTAGTTTGGTGTGGATCATAAGGGCCACTTCGTGCATGATAGCAAGGTCGTTGTTGCTCACCTGCATAATTACAATGATTGCCGCACAAACCGTATTTCGCTAATACGCTGAGGTATAACACGAAGTATAGTAACGTGATCACCCGCTCAACTTGCTTGCGCCAGAATCGCTGATCTTCCGACTCTTCGTCAGTCTCGGGGACCCATATTTGTGTGTTTTCCTTGTTGTACTCAGGCTTAGCCCAAAATGCATAGATGCATGCGAGAGGTACAGGGGTCTGTGAGTCCATCGCTACCTATAGCTCACAACCATAAGAAAGCACGTGCGTCCTCTGAATCACATACCCACAGCTCTAGGCCGTCTCCATACGCTTCATCTCCTCAGACATCAATTCCAAATAGTAGATGCTCACCCTGCATGCCACGTATGAAAACAGGAGACGCATGTGCTGCTGTCCGACACATCGCCGGCTGTCCTCGATCGTATACCTGCACACATAGTGCATCAGTCCAAAAAGCCATCACACAATAAATACTACGAAATCCTCAAAAATAAACGTTTTAGATCGTACCTGATATCTGTCAGCTGTGATACTATCTCCTTGTCGAGTTTCATCCACACCATATCCAGAGCATCAATGGACAAGTTCAGCCATTGTTTCAGTTGGTTGTGTACACTCCAAACTCTACATATCGTAGTGTTGCTAAAGTGTAGCTCATTGTTCGTCCATGACCGAACAAACTTCTCCTTATGCACCAACTATGTACCATGAAGATACTCGGTGATCTACGGGATACCTTGATACTTACGGTCTGCCTTGACCATGGCAGTTTCGTATGCATCCACCGTCTCGACCTCCTATATAGCCCTGAAAGATCCGTGCACATAGGCTGATGACCGTGATTTATGCTTCCCACAAAGCATGTACACCCGGTCCTCCACGTCATTGTAGATGTGCATGTACACAGTAGGTGGGTAGACTATGGAAATAACTCTTGTACCGATCGCATCAGACCGAGCTCGAGATCGATAACAAAGCCTCTGCAGAACCCAATAGTAGCTCGACTCCGACTCATCCTTGAAGAACACGTATGCAATCATGAAGTTCTTATTCGATGGTGTCATCGGTCATCTCAAAGAACGACATCCGATACCTGTTTGTTTTGTATGTGGAGTCCATGCCGATTACCCATAGTAGTTTCACCGACTCTGGATGTGCCATAAAGACGTGTGCCAATATTCCAGTCTCCAGATCCACCTACTCCCAATGCACGTAATTATTTGTCATTGCTAAAAGAAAGAATTGTCCCACCACATTTCTCCCCTCCAAGTCAGTTTTGCGCATTTGTGCCCTTTAATTGTAGATGTGGCGTTGCGTTGCATTATCGTGAGGGTACTGCTTCATGATCGCCGCATGAATAGCACAAGGCTTTACCTACGCGGTCGACATCTCACGCACAACATGCTTAGCATCATCTCTCGACCTACTAATCTGCCGATATCCCTCCAGATACACCCCCAATGGATGGTTGTGAGTCCTCATTTCGCCCGCCTCATCCACGCGGATCCCCCAGGAACCATTCGTCATTACTTGAATAATTACTTTGAACAGGCATCTGCAAGCTCTGGTTTTCTTTTTCGGTCGCGCGCTCTTAGCTTCATCCCCAACACACCCCCTGTACCTTTGCCCTCTGGCACAGTGCAACACTTTCTTCTTCCCTTGATTTTTATGGGATGAGATCACCAACTCGAATCTCAAACCAATCGCTAAGGACTTTGCCACCTCTATCGCTTCGGCATCGCTCGCAAATTGATCTATATTTTCGAATGGAGCTCCGTAGTCCACTCAATCGCCCTCGAAATCCTTCAATGGAACCTGCAACATCACATGACATGATATTAATCACATAGCATTAATTACTATTACATGTATCATAAATATAAAAATATAGAAACAACCCCGACCGTCAATTCAACATCGGGCGCATAGCCTGCGCGAATACCCTGGGCGCACCATCCCGGGCGGCCACGCTCACCATCGTGGGCACACCGCACCCAGCCATGCGCGGTCGACTGTGCGATCTTCGGCGCCCCGCGCCCGGGCACGCGATATTGGACGCGTCGTGCCCCAACTGTGTTTAGGGCACCTGCGCTACGCGCGTGGTCTCCTGATCCCGTTTTTCCATTGTTTTTTCGTGTTTCGTCCCCAATTTTATCCGATTTTCACAAAAAAGTTACCTCATTGATGATCATTTTCTCACTATTGGACATTATTCTTCTTACTTGATCAAATTGAAAACAATTTCAGATATTGAATATTTTAGATTCAGAGAATTTTTGGGAGAAGGGGATTTGTTTTAATATGTGTTAAGGACAAAATCGTCTTTAGGTTGGCGATGCCATAATATAGAGGGTACCTAAAAAATAAAAAGCAAACAAAATTGCTACTAAATCGCTTCTTCCCAACTGGAGGAACTAAAATCGTGTTTTTGACATCTCGAGCACCAAATATTCTCCACGTCAAAGTCGCATTATGTTTGTGCCTTTTTCTGCCCAGAGCGAAACCAGACGCTTCTGACTTCACTGTCCCGGAGACCGCCGCCGCAGAAATCCACAGCTCCGCCGGCGGCTGAAATGGAGAATACGCGACCCACCAAGACACAGGAAGAGCAGTGGATGGTCCAGAATCAAGTTTTCCGAATTTACGATCTCGTTCACCAGCTCCCTCCGCATGCTCAATCAGTCAAGTTAGCTCTCTACTGAGATTAGGGTTTATCATTTGGTTGAAAGCCATTCCCGGAAATTCCTTTTACTTTTTGTTGGATGTGATTTGATATGTGTTGGATTTTGTAGCTTCGAGATTCGACGTGAAAACCACATTGGATATCTCTTGAAAAGTCTCGCTTATCTCGGCCCTAATTTCAAGGTTTTGGATGCTAAGTACGCTCTTAGTCCAATCTATTTATCTATAATGCTGTGAATGCGTATTGATTTCTTGTTTTTTTAATTTCCTTTTGTAGTGCATGTCCTTTCAGTTTGATGGAATATCAATTGAAATTAATAACTGTGCATGATAGAGTTAATGATAAGAACTTATGGAAGAGATTTGAGGATTTGGGGTTTATGATTAGAAGTACAGTGTTTGAATAATGCCCTGCTGGTTTTTTGTTTAGTCGGCCTTGGCTCTGCTATTGGATTATACACTCAGTTGCTTTGTTAGGCGACTGTCTTGATGACAAATTGGAAAATGATGTAATAGATTTTCTCCAACGATGCCAGGTTTGATTCAGTACCTTTTTTTTCTGTTTATATTTTCCTTTTTCCGGGGCTCGAGTTTGTTTGTAAAGCTCTGTTGGAATACTATCAGAATTTTCTACAAAATGTGGGCATACCTAAATTTAGTTAATGATGACTTTTGTTTACTTCAGAAGCTATTCTATTTGTCTTTACTGATTCTAATTTCTTCTCTTTTATTTATTTGTTGTTAATGCCTAAATGAACCTGATCTTATTCAAATTTGATTAATGGTATTGACAGGACCCAAATGGTGGCTATGGTGGTGGGCCAAGTCAGGTAGGATTAATATTTCAAGCTTAGATTGTTGCCACAAATTATGTTAAAGGACTAATTGGATTTGATTATTTACGTTTATGTGCTACATTTGCTATTCTTTTGATCTTTATCAAGTTGCCTTTCACATGTTAGGATTTCATGGCCTTGAAATTTGCTTTGAATCACATTGGGAGAAAAATGGAATGAGAGGAACTTTGGTACTAACTCCGGTCCCCAGTGTTCATTTTAAATTTAGTAAAGAATAAGAAAGATCAATAAATAAAGTCTTGACACAATCTGGCTCTCTTAAGGCTAAAAGGCTAAATTGAGGTGTTCAGTAACTAAATAGGTGAAATACTGCAAAAAGTTCTCACCCTCTGAAGGCACCTTACTTTCTGATATGAAACATTCGTTGACGAACTTAGAGGCATGGTGTTGGAATCTTTTTTGTACTTTTGTTTCATTTAATTGCTTTCCCTAATACTAAATTTGATGAGGGAACAGAGTTGCAGAGAAGGATAAATTTCTGTTTAATAAATACATGGTTGGCCTTGACATGGGTTTTCTGGATTAAAATATGATGTAATCTTCATAGTCATTGTACGTATTTTAACGGAACTTTATACTAATTGATTGTTTCCTACTATTTCAGATGCCTCATTTAGCAACAACTTATGCTGCTATCAATACACTTATTACCATCGGTGGTCATAGATCTCTAACCTCAATAAATAGGTGGTTGGTCTAGTTTATGTCTAGTTATCTCATTTTCTTGGATGTTTTGGAATTTTAGTAACACTTATATCCTTTCTTCCGTTTTCAGAAAAAAGCTATATAACTTTCTGCTGCGAATGAAGGATCCAAGTGGTGGCTTTAGGTATTATGGTATTGTGTAGTAAGGCTTCAAATCAAATAGAGAAATTGTGTGAATGTTTTAAGGTCTTTTTTGTATTAAGATTAAACATTTCAGAATGGCCATCAATAATCAGTTAATATTCTTATTGTTTAACGAATAGTATGTATCCTTTTTTGTATGTATACTTAAGTTCCTCAATAATGTTTTCTTTCAGGATGCATGATGGTGGGGAGTTAGATGTCCGTGCTTGCTACACAGCTATATCTGTAAGTTTACCCTTATTTTAGTTGAATGTGGCTGACTTTGCGCACCCTCTCAAATGATCCAGCACACTTGATTATCACCTGAATTGTGTTTAATGCAAGAACTTGAATAACATGGTGCTATTGACTATTCATCACTAAAAGTTGCATTTTTACATCCTCCGGCCCAGCTTTTATTTGAATTGTGGGCTTCAAATGCTTGTTTCCAAAATCACATCAATGCTCAAAATGTGAAATGGCGCTATATATATACTCATATTTTCTGATTGTGCTAGTGAGAATAATGGGAATTGGTTTGGTAAATGAAATGAAACAAAGACATTAGTTGGCAAACTACTCATTCAGAAAAGTTTTAATTGCTGGTAAGTAAATTTTCTAGTATAACATAATGGTTGGGTGGAGTAGCGTGCTTAGCTGATATCACAAGGTTCTTGAATCCTGAGAATTATGTATAAGTCCTTAAATGATGTTCCTTGTTTGAATATAGAGATAGAGAGTTGGCTAGATGATCCTGGCCTTAACTAAACTTTCTGTTTGACAGGCTTCTATCATAATACTAAATTTGCCAGGGTGGACTGGTTTAGTTAAACTTCATTCAAGTTGCTACCCTGTTTTCCTGAGTAGGCTCATAATAATGGTTAAATAAGTCCAAGTAGCTACAATAGACTTTTTATGCCACGGCGCATTATACATTATTGTTTTACTCCTTAAGTAATGAGTGAGGCTGTGTGGCCGATAATCTTTTTCCAATCTGTGCTGTTGTGTATCATATTATGACAAGGTTTAATTGATTTCATTCTTTTATTTAAGCATGCTTTTTGTACTAGTTTGATTATCTTGGATTATTTAGGTGGCCAGCATTCTAAACATTTTGGATGATAGGCTGAGTCAAAATGTTGGAGATTTCATCCTAAGGTTTGTTGTGTTTGTTTATGCAATTCTTCCCTTCATGTTTTCATTCATCATCCACTATTCATGAGATATGTTGCAAACATTAGTTGTGCACTCTCTTATCTTCACTAGCTACCTGCAAAAGTGGCTCTTCTATGATTTTACTCACTTTCCATGGGCACGTATGTCCCTACTTCTTGCAGCTGCCAGACTTATGAAGGTGGAATTTCTGGCGAGCCGGGTTCTGAAGCTCATGGTGGGTATGTACTAATGAGAATTGTCCTTTTCCAATCCTAATTTATCTGTCTGTAGTAACTTGTTTTTGTTGAATCATTCTTGTTCGATCTGGTTTTTGTCAGGTATACATTCTGTGGCTTGGCTGCAATGGTCCTGATAAATGAGGTTGGTCGTCTGGACTTGCCTGCACTAATGGTAAGCGATGCCTCTTCTTGTTCATTCAGATGACGGCTCTGTGCAAGATTTATTTTCCCTTTTTGCTTCTTTAGGCTTAATATATTAATTTTATACCAACGCTAGCTTTAAAGGGTACACGTGGCTGGCTTCACTATCTATGAGCAAATAGGAAGTACTTAGTATAGCATGTTCTTTAAGAGGTGTTTACATTCCAAAATCCTTATATTTAGGCATCACAAAATGTAAGTATTGACCATTGAGGTATATTATCATTTTGGGAGACACTTGATGGGAAAAATGGCAAATTCAATTTGAGGGTCACAACACATATACTTGTGCTGGTTTCATTTCTCAGACTAACTTTGATACACACACACACATATATTCCAGAATTGGCTGGTATTCAGGCAAGGAGTAGAATGTGGATTTCAAGGCAGAACAAATAAGTTGGTTGACGGATGCTACTCCTTTTGGCAGGTGAATAGAGAGATCATTATTGTATTAGATTTAATCAATGGATGATAGATTTTGATGTGTAACTTGTAACCCCAGGGAGGAGTGGCTGCAATTATTCAACGATTACATTCGATTCTCAATGGTCAAATGGGTCTACCAGAAACCTTCACATATGACTGTGGAACCGAGAGCGACAATGATTCTTCGAACTCCGGAGAAGAGCAATTATCCGAAGGGGCATCTTCTCCAGTGGAAGACATCATCTGCCAACACGAAGATAAAGGTATCAAAAAGTTCAACCAGCTCCCTTTTAACATTTTCCTTAGCTGCAGTAATAATTGAAATGGTGCTGCAGTCCTTAATCAAGCATAATTATTTCTATAAACGGGTTTATACATTGTCTTTTATTTCTTTCTGTAGGAGAATCCAGTGCTCCAGCTGGGGAGAATAAACATGGCTACAACTTTATCAAAGGCCCCATTGGTATGAAACCTATTTTCAACAGCATGGCATTGCAGCAGTACATTCTTCTTTGCACACAGGTACATATCACAATACAATGCCTGTAATGTTTGCTTTATGGCAATCTGAGTTGTTGGAAACAAAAAAATCTCCCCTCATTAATGATAGAAATTGTTAATCGAAACAAGATGCTCAAGAACTCATCTAGGTTTGTTTAGACAAGAAAACAAGCTGAGGTTGAGCTCGAATGATACTCGAAAATAAATTGAGTCAAGTTGGCTCGGCTTGTCTATCCAAATCTAGCTAGTCAATTAAGCCCATTAAGGGGGTTTTACTATGATGTTACAAACAACTTATTAGCGACCACTAATTAGATCAGAAAAATTATACTTGAATAAATTTGTTAAGGAGCTTAATAAGGCTCAAGCTCAACTTGTTTGTGTTTAACAAAGCGAGATTTGAGTTATAGCCTGTTTAATTTATCAAGCATCTTTAAGCTTCACTTGTTAAAAGTTGGAATCAATCAGTCAATTAAAAAACCTATATACTCACCTTCATTTGATTAGAAGTAGGCGTAGCAATCAGGTTTGGGTCAATGCAGGCTATTGATTCGAACTTTATTCAATGATCAAATGGATCTGGTTCTGGTTATTCTTGTGAACTGATCTGGGTTTGTGGTATTAATTTGGGTTGTAAACGGGATATTCATGATGAAGAAAAGAGAAAATACCATCCACTGGACCTGGAAATTGCCTGTTATCTTTGTGATGGATGAATTGTTATTACAATATCATATCGATGTGTTGATGCAGGAAGAAGCGGGTTTCAGGGACAAGCCAGGGAAACGCCGAGACCACTATCATACATGTTATGTCCTAAGTGGACTCTCTGTGTGCCACCATGCCAATAACAAAGAAGCTGATTCATCTCCTTTGCCAAGAGATATTTTGGGGCCTTATTCCAATTTATTGGAACCCATTCACCCACTCTACAACATTGTTTTGGACAAGTACTATGAAGCCTACCAGTTCTTTGCAAGATC
The DNA here is from genome assembly GCA_001909325.1 of Ruellia speciosa. Classification (NCBI taxonomy): domain Eukaryota; kingdom Viridiplantae; phylum Streptophyta; class Magnoliopsida; order Lamiales; family Acanthaceae; genus Ruellia; species Ruellia speciosa. The sequence continues at coordinate 9,753 of MAYD01545519.1, forward strand.
CTAGGTAACACACTGCCATTTAAAAGGGTTTATTTGTATTGTTATATGTAATGATATAACTTCTTTCTTTTTGAGTCAAAATGCACGGACAATCTTCATTGAAAATTTTCCATAAATGTTTTGAAAATTCTTTGGATGGTTTTAGCTTTACATTTGGCGAAATAAAAGGTGTATATATTGGAAAATGCAATGAATAAATTGTTAGAAGTGCTAATAGGGGCAACACTTTTTTTTTGCACCTTACATCCCCGACTTTTAAATATGTTACAAATTCTCTCTAAATGAAACATTGTGTGGCTAGCATGAGCACTGGAAAAATATATTATTAACAAAAAATTTTAAAACATACTTTCTCCGTATCAAAATTTTTGCTCCACTTCTCTTTTCACGCTTCTCAATACATAACTTTAACCATTAATATCGTTAATTATCAATAGGCAAAAAATATATAAAGTTGATATCTTGAATCTACTCATTAAGACGAATCTAACAAGATTCCACATGACTATATTTTTTCTTAAATATAAACTATTAATGATAGTCAAATTAGA
>MAYD01545561.1:0-10944 GCA_001909325.1 Ruellia speciosa
GATTGAAACGATTGCATAGTAAACACTATTCACATATTTTAATTTAACTATCATTTGTAACTTATACTTTATAATAAAATAGTCATGTGGGGTCTTATTAGATTCGTCTTAATGAGTATTTTCAAAATATCAACTTTATATATTTTTTACCTATTGATAATTAACGATATTAATATTTAAAGTTATGTATCGGCAAATGTGCCAGTGAGAAATGTTGCAAACATTTTAAAATAGAGGTAGTATAAAATAAGACAATAATGATTGTTAAACGTACGTTGGACAACTAAGATTTTGTCTAATGCTGAATTTTGCACAGAATCCCTACAATTTATAAATTTAGTTTCCTCTTTAATAATTTCAAATTTTAATTTGACAGAGCAGGAATCTGACCTGGCGGAAATTTCCTAGAAATTTAACCCTAGGGGTAAAAGATTAACAAGAAAAAATTGGTGATGGCGTATTACAGCTCGGAATCCTCCTTTAAACAATGCTGCTGGAGGCTGCTGTAAAAGTTAAAAAAGGTACAGTATTATAGACATTGGACAACCTCATACCATGACGACCCTTTAAAGACGCCAGCCACTTTCCTAATCTTTTCCTACTCCGAATAAGAAACGGCCAACGCGGCGTATATTTGACCCACCGCCTCTTCCATACCCCCTTTTCGATTTCAATTTCTTGGTGGGTTTCGTCGATTTTGTCAGGAATTGACGGGAATTTGCCTGGATTTTGCTGGGAACGTGTTCCTTTTTGTGTTGTGGTGTATTCCGCCGCATCGGAGTTGTGTGTTTGACCCCCTCCCAATTGTTTCTTGGGGTTGGGTTTAGGTTTTGCGTATGTGTTGGGGCGAATTGCGGAAGGGATTTGAGTAACTGCTGATTTCGGGGTGATTAGGGTTTTTCGTTTCTGGATTTGGGGAATTTTGAGATGATGATGGTCGATAGAGACGAGGGATCATCGTCGGTGATTATTTTCAATGCCGGAGGAGATGGATTCGCTGACGACGTTTACATAGACATGGATGAATTGTTCGGAGAGGTGGGATTTCGTATTTGTTTCTTCTATATGAAATTTTAGGTTTGTGGACAGGCTCCTGTTTATGGTTCTTTTTTCGATTCTTGCGATTTGGAATCAGCGGATGACTTATGAATGTGAAGTAGAATGTATTTAGATGGTTAGATTTTGTCGATTTATTGTTCTGAACTTTGGGATTGGGAGTGGGCTGCAGGTTTTGAGGGTGTTGGCGTATGATGTATGCGCAATTTTTACTAGAATTTGAATTTAATGAGTACATGGATTGGATAGATTTGTTGGCTGATTGATATTGAAACCTTGTGGACTCTGCATTTTTATTTGAAAGTTGATCTGATTTCATTTTGTAGACCAGTTTAAGATGTCTAGATCACTTAGAAGACTGGTCACTGAAGCTGTGTATTCTTATTTATTTTTTTTTTTTCACCCTATGCTGTCAATTGTGTCCATGTTTGATTAGTTTTGTAATTCCATGGTGGGAAACCCTATTTGTTTCTGACTTGGTGTGCCGATTTATTTGTTCTTTTCCTATTCATCTTGAATAGCTTTCTACTGCCGGGCAGCTGCTTTGTATTTTTAATCTCACTGGCTTGTAACTGAATTTACATTCCATGAATTTGCAGGGCAGAGAGCAGGATCCTTTGCAACCTCCAGTTGGTGACTTAAAAGGTTGGTGGGAAGTTTGCGTTATGTTTTTCGGGTTTTCTGGTTTATTTAAGCTTCTTTGGGCTTTTGTGCACATCACATTCTAAAGTTACTATGCATTGCAGCGATGTGTTGTGGGAAGATGGGATTTGACTGGCTACATGATTTTGCTTGCTTTATTTGTCTTCAAAAGATCATAGCAGTACTTTGTGAAAGCCAGCACTTGTTACTTTCACTTAAATCTGACCGCATCAATGTTTTCTAATGTTCTGTATATTGTTTTTAATAGGAACGCAGACTTCAACAGAGATGTTTGCAGCAGAAGAGGGGTTGCCAGAATTTGGTATGCCATTTATGCCGAACAACTATGAAGCCTCAGATTCTATGAGGGGGTGTTTGAATGGTTTTCCTGACTCTTCTTGGAATGTCGGTGTTCCCGACAGTCAAAGGCCCGAAATTTCATCCCAGAGTCAAGGCAATGACCTGTTCTATGCTTATGAACTTGGTGACTCACAAAATGCCTCATCTTCATTCCAAAATGACAGTAAGCAATCATCCTACGACAAGCCAAGCAAATTGTTTATTTTTCGTTTCATTATTCATCTTTGTGCATTTTAGATCAAAATACTTCAAGAAAAACTTCTTTCAAGGCAGCCAGCTACAGAAAACATTATTTTTCGTTCTGCAAGTCATGTTTTTTATGGCCCAGCATCCTTAGATTTTGTTCTGAAAACCCTAGATTATCATGAATACTGGTTTAGTTGCGTAGGAGTGACTTCTTGATTTTGAAGTAACATTTGCTTGATAGGACTTCTCTTGTGGTTTTTCCGGGTTTGTGCATATGTTGATAATTGTCTGTATATTTGAGAGGCCAGGCGACTAAGTTTTTACTTTTTGTTTTTGTCTGCAGACTTGCTTGGGAGGAAATTAAAGGAAGAAACTAATACTGGGTCTTCTTTCTTACAAATAGAAAATTCATCTACCATAGATAGGGATAAGATCTCCCATGATGCCTCTAATACCGAGTCTAGTTCATGTGAATTTGCTGGAGCTGATTATTCTGATTTGGTATCTGACAATGGTGATGCTTTCTTTTTCAATGAACCACCATATTTTCAAAATGGTGGTTCTGGATATAGCTCACTGTCTTTTGATGATGACTTTATGAACAATACATTGCCATTGCAATTTCCTGTAAATTATATTCCCCGTGTAAAGGATGAAAATGGAGAAAAAGATTCTGAATCAAGGAGAACTCCTTTTATGGTTGGTGAACACGCCACCAAGAGTTCGAGGTTTTTTCCTCCTGATAGTTATCCAGAACATTTTTCAGAGCAAAAAGGTGTTGTGGCACCCCCTTCAATTAAGGCGGAAACTGGTTTCATCAAGATGGAGAATGAAGTTCCGAAGATAAGTAGTTTTTATAACGGGAAAATGACTCACCAAGGGGTTCAAAATAGTATGTGTGCGCAGATTATTGATGATGATTCTGATCTTTGTATTCTTGAGGATAAGAGCACTCCAGCACGTGCAAATCCTGCTGCCATGATTGCCAAGTCAGCTGCTGCTATCTCTCCTCATCTTTTGCCATCAAGGATCTCTGGCAGCCACATTGTGACATCATCATCAAGGTTTAAATCAAATGATGAGCGCGTCATTTTTCAAGTTGCTCTGCAGGTGAACTCTTGGAATCAGAACTTGGCAATTCCCACTGGGCTTGGATTTTTTAATCTATTTATACTAATGTTTGTAGTAAAATGATGATCTTCTCCTTAGCTGGGGATTGGTTATCCTTACTCTTCATTTTTCTCCTTTTCCTTCATGTTTTGATTTTTCTTTTATTGTTGTGCTTTAATTTACCATGAGCCTATTGATGTGAATTGTAGAAGGATCAACAAGGGGAACGGACACACACACACACAAACACAAACACACTATTATCTTTACATTTTTGTGGCTGTTGTTATATGTACTACACTGCCCACACATGCTGTAGCATTTAATCTGAGAAGACGCACAAATGGGATTACCTCATAAATTCGTTAAAGAATTAGAATGATTGATATAAAGTTTTTGGTGTTCTATTGATTATTAATGAGGAAATCTATTTCTTTTTACAGCAAAAGATGGATTTGAAGAACTATATGATCTAATATGTTATCCATTCTATACCTTCAGAACTTGGTGAAAAACTGAGTGAATTTTATGAAGGATATTTAGTTTGTGCTGCTTGTTTTCTTGCTGAGGTATTTAGACATTCTTGTTTGTGACCTGGATAAATCATTTACAGAACTTTTTCACTGATTCCAGGATCTTTCACAGCCTAAGTCAGAAACTACTCCACCTGAGGGCCTTTTGTCTGTGCCTCTACTGAAACACCAGGCATGTGGTTGTTCATTTGGTTTTATGAAGACATGAGTACATGATCCATGATTTTTTTTTTTTTTTTTAAATTATCTATTCTAGTGTTCTTATATTGTTTTTTGGTCAAAGTAGGGTGAGATTTTACAAATAAATTGCGCTCGACTGCCCAAAGCTTTTAGAATAAGTTGAATTAAAAAAATTCTTTTTTATACTCTTAATTTTTCTCCTCCAAATGTTTCATGCATGATGCTTTGAAGTAACCGCCTTTGCATTCCTTGTTGAGTAATGAACAGAAAATTTTCAGTACAGATTAATATTGTTCTTATTATGGTATTTTTTCCAATAGAAAAGTTAGAGTGTAATCGGTTTCTGGAAAGGTCTCTTGAATTCTGTGGCTTTAGCTTGTTAGACCTGCATTACTGGAGATGAGATTAGATGAGGATATGCTGACATATAATGGGGCAGAAAAGATTTTATTTATATTTACTTTCAATAACTTTTGGTTAGAATTATGAGGAGCTGATAGAAATTTGTTTTCATGTCTTAAAAGATCTATTGAAGACCTCTCGCGTAACTGTATACACTTACTATGTATTGCATTAATTCTTTTATTTGGACTATGAATTTGGGTAAAGGGGCCAAGTAACTGTTGAATGCAATGAGTTAGACTATATTCTTGGTATCCAACAACAGAAAAAACACTTGGACAATGGCTTTGTGTTGGGGTCAGGGACTGAGAGTGAATCAAGCTCAAGCTGTAAATTCTTGAGCTTACTCGCTTGAGTTGAAGTTCAACCATTTGCCACTTAAGCTCATGTCATGCTTGATCATGCATAATTAATTTTTATAATTTTAAAAAAAGTAAAAAATAAACATGAAAGTTAATAGATTGCTCGATAGTGACAGTTAAATGTGTTAAATATAAATTTGGATACTCTCATATTGAAAAAACGTTTTACCATTAAACCAATTTGGTAACACTTCAATGGTAATTAAAAATATGTATCACAATGCTACAGTGTGAGTCAAGTATCTTTTGGGTTGAGCACCAAGTTGAGTTTGAGTTGCTTAACGCATTCCTTACCCCTTGAGTTGGTTCGGCTAGATATGCCTTAGTTTTTGTGATCCTCGGTTACTATCAGTGATATTTGTATCCAAAATAGGGGTGTGAAGTGGATGGTTTACTCTGTCAATAGCACTTCTTGATAGTGGTTGAATTGATGTATTTATTTTCAGCGAATTGCTTTATCTTGGATGGTCAACAAGGAGACAAAAAGTGGATGCTGTTCTGGCGGCATTCTTGCAGATGACCAGGTGGCTTTTGGGATTTTTCTTTTCCTTCATAGGGGTATGATAATTATTGATAATCAGTGTGACCTTTTGTTCATGTTTTACTTTCACCAGGGACTTGGAAAGACAGTATCAACAATTGCCCTGATACTGAAGGAAAGGTCACCGTCATCTAAAGCATCTAAAACAACTGAAAGACAAATTAAAATGGAGACATTGAATTTGGATGAGGATGATGATGGCACTGTGGAGAATTTGCTTATGAGTGAAGGGGCTGGACCTAGTCCCATTGACAATTGCAATGCATCTCCAGAAGCGAAGGGCCGGCCTTCTGGTGGCACCCTCATTGTTTGCCCTACTAGTGTCCTTCGGCAGTGGTCAGAGGAGTTGCACAATAAAGTAACCAGGGAAGCTAATCTTTCTGTTTTGGTATATTATGGAGGCAACCGGACAAAGGATCCTTTTGAACTGGCTCAATATGATGTGGTGGTAACGACATATGCGATTGTGAGCATGGAGGTGCCTAAACAACCTGTAGTAAATGAAAATGACGATCAAATAGGTTCATCATTTAAAGATTTTTCATCTTCTAGAAAAAGAAAGCTTGAAACTACTGGTAAGAAATCCTCCAAGAAGAGTAAGAAAGGCATTGATAGTGAATTACTTGAAAGTATAGCTGGTCCTCTTGCCAAGGTTGGATGGTTTAGGGTTGTATTGGATGAAGCTCAGAGTATTAAGAATCATCGAACTCAAGTAGCTAGGGCTTGTTGGGGTCTTCGTGCTAAACGCCGATGGTGCTTATCTGGGACGCCTATCCAAAATGCAATTGATGATCTTTATAGCTACTTCAGATTTCTTAGACATGAGCCATATGCTGTCTTTAGGACCTTCTGTGATCAGCTAAAGGTGCCAGTTCATAGGAATCCAAAGACTGGTTACAAAAAATTACAAGCAGTGCTGAAGACTATTATGCTGCGGAGGACAAAAGGTAAATATGCTGTGTATTTCCTACTTATTTCCACTTTAGTTGATCATTGGTATTATGCTACTGTCACAATGTGGTTAGCTTCTTGGATGTTATTATTCTGTTCAGTTCTTGCAGTCTCTGCCTTATTTCAGTTGTTTCTTTAACTAGCAAAGTCTTCAGTATAAAACATAATTGCCTCTGTTGTTTCACTGTAAGCTTTAAATTATATTGTCTGTCCTATATTTGAAGCACACTGGAGAGGCTGACGTGATGTTTTGAAATTGTAATGGTATACTCGGCCTTTGTAAATGTTATGACGAGTCATCAATGGTTGATAGACTAGAGTTTGTCATTCATTGAAATATATTGGATTGTATAATCATGCAAGAATACGCAATTAGAATGCCAATTTTATTTGAAATTCTTCTACAATGTTCTTACAGCCTTAAGTATCAGCATCCTGCAGGATTTAAATGGTATTGGGAAATGTTTTTGTATGCAGCTACTCGGATTGATGGAGAACCAATTATCAATCTCCCACCCAAAACCATAGAATTGAAAAAAGTTGATTTTTCCCAGGAGGAGCGCGATTTCTACTGTAGACTGGAGTCTGAATCACGTGCTCAATTTGCAGTATGTTTTGATAATATACTGAAATTTCCTGCAGAGTACATAGGCCACTTGTGTTTTGATAGTGCTGAAGTCATAACCCTTTTTATGCCTTTTGCCAGGAATATGCTGCAGCTGGAACTGTGAAACAGAATTATGTGAACATATTATTAATGCTTTTGCGGCTTCGGCAAGCATGCGATCATCCTGTTCTCGTGAAGGGATTCAATTCTAATTCAAAATTGACTTCTTCCATTGAGATGGCAAAGAATCTCCCTAGGGAGAAACAAGTTGACCTTCTAAATTGTTTGGAAGCATCTTTAGCTATCTGTGAAGTTTGCAACGTAAGCAGATCGGTTCCTTGCTATTTCTTGTGTTGCTGCCATTTTCTCTTTTGTCTGTGATTACCCCCTTCCATGCTCCTGGCTTCTTTTATATTTGTTTGGTTGTCCTCTATAGACGCCTCTGTCTTCTTACAGTTGGAGCTTGTGATTGGCTGTGTGAACTATGGTAATGCATCGTATGCTTTTAGAGATCTGTTTGATTAGTCATTATGGTGAGAGGAAGCAATTCCACCCTGGTTCCAATCGTTCTTGCTCATTGTGCTGTACTGATTTTTCTTTTTGATGGCAAATGACAAAATAAGCATTATGCAGAGAAAATCCTTCTTAAGAGGATGTCGCTCCTCCTGACTGTTAGTTGAGGCAGTGTTTTTAATTTTTCCTGTGAACCGCTGTTTATACCCCCTGTAATGCTTTGTATTGTAAATATGTTTTTCTTTATATGCAGGATCCTCCTGAAGATGCTGTGGTGACTGTCTGCGGGCATGTCTTTTGCAATCAGTGCATATGTGAGCGTATGATAGGTGAAGACAGCCAGTGTCCCTCCAAGAAATGCAAAACGCATCTTACAATGTCGCGCGTATTTTCAACAACTGCTTTACGGACTGCTCTATCCGAGCAGCCAAGTGGTGAAAATAATGGCAAGTCGGAACCTGATGTTGCCAAACCTTCTGAGCCTCCTTCCCTAACATCTCCCCAAGATTCTTCCAAAATCAAGGCTGCTCTGGACATCTTGTTGTCTCTGTCCAAACCACAGGATTGTAGCATGAACTTAAACTTGGGGCTGATTGATGGCGGTTGTGGTTCAGAAATGTTATGCCTTTGCGATTCTGGGCAAGATGATAGAACTTCTGATGTGAATGGAGATTCGAAGAATTTGGTTAAGGGACAAAAAGCAATAGTGTTCTCCCAGTGGACGGGGATGCTTGATTTGCTTGAAGCTTGCTTGAAAACTTCTTCAATTCGGTATCGTAGACTTGATGGTACGATGCCAGTTTCCGCTCGAGACAGAGCTGTGAAAGATTTCAATACTCTTCCTGAGGTTGGTCTTACTTCCAAGCATTTTGTAAAATCAATTCCCATTTCTGCATTTTCCATTGCATTAATCCTCATAACTTCATCCCAGGTTTCTGTCATGATCATGTCCCTGAAGGCTGCAAGTCTTGGACTGAACATGGTGGCGGCTTGCAACGTCATCCTTCTAGACCTTTGGTGGAACCCAACAACAGAAGATCAAGCTGTTGACCGAGCTCACCGTATCGGACAAGTACGCCCTGTTTCCGTTTTCCGCCTGACTGTTAAGGATACAGTGGAGGATCGCATTTTGGCTCTACAGGTAACCCTCCCCATGCACCTATCTCCTCGTTCAATAGCACATCACAAACTTGGATGAAATGTTGTTGCAAAATCATACTACTGGAGGAATTAATTAGTAAATAAATATAAAACCTGTGAAAGAACAAATGCAAGGAGAGATGAATTTATTTGATAGCATCTGCGCTCTCATATTCTCGCTGGTTTTCCTTTTCCTTTTTGTCTTTCCAGCAACGGAAGAGGGAGATGGTTGCATCTGCATTCGGAGAGGACGAGACGGGTTCCCGACAGACTCGGCTGACCGTAGAAGATCTCAAGTATCTATTCAGGGTTTGATTTCTGAATCTAAGGTTGGTTTTGTCTTCTATTATTCTTTTCTGGCTAACAGCTGCAGCTGCAATTTTTTTTTGTTGAAGCTTCAGAAGTGATTTTTGGAAAATTATTATTAGGGAAATTGAAAAGAAAGGCTTTAGAATTGAATATAATATTCAGATTTGTCTACCCAGATTGTTTCATAGATGTTTTTACCACCTGCATAGGATGGATTTCCTTTCTGTCATTATCTTTGTCCATCATCTTCAGACAAGCAGTTTCCATGATGACACCTTTTGTATAGATCAAAATAGAGCATTAACATTTCTTGTCATTTGGGAAATAGAAAATTTGGAGGGTTAGTGGAATTCCTAGCTTAGTATTTTTATTTATTATATATATATATATGTGCATGTGTATGTATTTGGAGGGTTGTGGAGGGTTGTAAGTGTGTTTTTGAGCTCTTTTTGGTTGCCGTTTCCACTTAACCTTGTCTAAAAGTACACATCAATCCGTACGCGCCCAGTTTTTTAATGTACTTTTTTAAAAGAATTAATATTTGAGGCCCGAAGTGAAGAAACACAAGTAGATGAAGATATACAACATTAACAGGCTATTGGATTGAATGCCACGCTGCATTGGTCATTGGTGAATCATGAATGTGTGTGCTTCTTAGTCTCCAATGTCCCACACATTTTCGCCTTAAAATGCTTGAAATAAAGCCCAAGTGCCCAATTTCAGGCTGGCTAGCCTACTGAATTGGTCATTTGTGAGCAGTGCTAGTCATTGTTTAAGAGACAGGTGCTGGCGCTTATGTTTTCTACAACGATCACTCGATCAGCATGTTGGTGCAGTGGGCTTGCTATGCTTGTCCAACCTAATACTCCATATTAGGAGTATGTATTTGGAATGAAATGTTGAAAACCTACTCCCATTTTTCTAATCCGAGTCCGAAACAAGTCGTGATATTTTTATATATTTAAATACATAAAATGGTTTCTAATTTGAATGTAAAAATATTGGATTTACCACTTTTGTGTTGTTTTCGCCAGCTTTTTATAACTACTATTGATTCACTTCCACATAAATTTTATAATTGTTACATTCTCGTGTTAAATAATAAAGGGAATCGTTAAATGCAGCATCCGTTTTAGGCATGCAGCACCTAGAATTGACAATTTCGTCCTTAACTATCCACCGCTCCCCTTCTACCCCACCGTCCTCCCTCCCAACCCTGGACCGCTTGTCACGATCACCTCTACCTTGAAGAGGCGATCGCCGATCTCGTTTATGTCAGGTAGAAATGAGATCGCCGGCCGCTTCGGCCTAGCTGAGGCGGCATCGACGATCCCCAGCCTAGCCGAGGCGGCAGCGACGACCGCCTGGCCAACGTTGAGGCGGCCAGTCGCTTGAGCAAAGCAGGGGCGGTATTAGTGATCGCCTCGGTTTGTACGGGGCGGCAATGGCTGTAACCGGTCGACCTTGCTCGAGGCGGTCAGTTGCTTCAGTCAAGCAGGAGCGGGATCCGTGACCGCCTCTGTTTGTACGGGGCTGCAATTGTGGCCGCCCCTGTCCGTGGGAAACGGTAATCCTGGCCGTTTCTTGTCCCAGACCCACTTTTTTGTGTTTTTTACACTTTTTCCATATATATGCTGTAATTCCTTATGTCTATAAGACATTTTACTCATATTTGATGTGCGCATATGTCGTCTCCATTGTAAATTTGGAATGAAATACAATGAAATTTGATTTTCGGTGTGTTATGACGTGCTTAAATATCCAATTGAAACAAACAATATATCACACCGTAAGCGCGAGAAATCAATCAACGCACGTATGCGCGGCAAAATTGTCAAGAGTAAAATTGTTAATTCTAGGTGCTGCATGCCTAAAACAGGTGCTGCATTTATCAATTCAGATAATAAATTATATATATATATATATTTTATAATTGTTACATTCTCGTGTTAAATAATAAATTATATATATATATATATAATAGTAAAATAATAAATTATATATACATATAATAATCATTATGTTATGTTAATGTTTATCATATAAAAATGA
>MAYD01545676.1:0-10587 GCA_001909325.1 Ruellia speciosa
TCTTAATTAGTAAAATTAAGATGGAAAATACAGAATAAAAATTGACCAAGAAAATTTAGAAGATTTTGAGTTTGAAATTCGAGTATTGAATTTCGAGTTCTAAGTTAGATTCTGAAAAGGTCAAATGTCTAACTCTTAACAAAGGCTTAGAAAATAAACTAAGTCTGGAACGTTAAAGTTAGAATCAAACATGAAAAGTTAAACTTTGAGTATGGCAGTTCGAGGTCCTCGAGTTTTGGAAAGGTTGAAGTGAAACTCAAATGTCTTGTTGGAGGACAACTCGAAGTTGAAGAGGAAGAAAGAATACTAATCAATTAACCATTTAAAAGTTAGATATTCGAGTATTGAATTTCTAGGCATTTGAGTCATGTGCAACTCAAAGTTCTTGTTCTGAAGGAATAAGACTTTGATTTTGGAAAAGAGTTAGATTGAAATTTAAGGACAAGACATAGTTTAACATTTGAGTATTGAAATTAATGTTCAATTGATTCGAGTTCTATGGAAGACTCGAATGTCTTGTTGCTACAAGAGATTTATTCTTTTTGGACTTACATAATTGATTGTTAATTCGAGTATGAACATTCGAATTTTAGACATCAAATTTCAATTTCAGAGTTCATTTTATTTTCAAGAATTAGGAGTAATTTGGGCATACATCATTTTGGGTGTATAAATACACAAGTAGGGTTTATGCTCATTACAACCCTTACAAAATTTTTGTATACTCTCCAAGTTTTAAAGAAGACCCTAAAGTTCTTCAAGTTGGCTGCCGATTTTCAACAAGAAGAACAAGAGAAAATTTTAACCGAAGCTCGGATTCATTTTCTCCTTGTGAAGGTGAGCATTTCAATTGGTTCTATTTTTTATTTTGTGGATTTTTGAATTTTTGACATTTGTGTGTTGCCATTGTTCACAAGCGTGTGAAATACAAAAAAAATGTAATTTTGCACTTAAAGAGAATTATTGGAACAAGGTTTCAATAGATATAATGAAAACAAACATTTTTATAAAATGTTCAAGATGAAAGTTGGATTCAAATCTGGAAAATGGATGATTTTGAGATGAATAGATTGAATGGAGAAATGGGTTTGGTGTGCATGAAAACGACAGAACAGTACGTCACCTTTGTAGTAGGAAATTTGAACTTGAAACAGAAATTGATTCAGCAAGACAAGTATTAATACTCGAGTTTGAATTGATGCTCGAGTATCAGACTTCGAGTTACTCGAGTTTGGAACGCTCGAAGTTAAGTTGGTGTTGAGTTTGGATTTGATTTCTAAGAAAGGAAGTTAACATTTGAGTTTGGTATTAACGTTGGAAGTTTGATTCTGAATGGGAAATAAACTAAGGTATGGAAGTGGAAGTTAGAATTTGTGGACATCGAGTATTAATATTCGAGTGTGAGTTAATATTCGAGGGTGGGAAGAATTAATATTCGAATTTTGGAACACTCGAATATTGAGTTTGAAATTCGAATGTTTAACTTAAGTTGGGCAACGTTAAACTTCTCTTCAGAACTTTAATGTGGGACTTGTACTGGGCTTTTGTTTGGGCTTCAATTTTAGACTTTGGTTTTGGACTTAACCCTTTGGGGTCTTAACTTAAGAATTTGGACTTGGACTTAATTGGTGGACTTAAGTTTAAGTTGGGCTTTTATTTTAATTATGCATAGACAATTTCATCTGTTTAGGTCTTAATGACTATTTGGTTCGGTTAATTAATTAGACCTTTTTGGCTTGTAGGTTCTTCCTGTCCTCGTTAGTTGTCTCGAGTTGCGGCATAGAAATTTATTTTTCTACTTCAAATTCAATATTGTTGATAGAGGTAAGGAAACTTACACTCGGCAATCATAAGACCAACTTAATAATTAAAGTACCGATTTTCATTCGGTCAGGTAAATTTAAATTCTGCATTTCATTAAATTATTTTTAATTACTTGTAAACCTTTACTCTATTATTTAAAATAAATATTCAAATTTCCAATTCATTAAATTTTAGTTATTTCAATTCCTTGCGAATGATCTCATGAAGTGTGATTATTTTATTATGTGCTTTGTGCTATTGTTGGCATATGCATAATAAATCCTTGTATGAAAATGATATCGCATGTAAGATACTAAGTCTATCGGTAACGGGCAACAATCTTTATGTCTTTGTAACGGATTGGGCCTATGGCAAATACCAAGATGAAATTATCGATGATGATATAATTACTTAATGCATCGCATTAAAAACTGTAATTACGTAAAGTGAAATTAAGAGTGAAGCCCTTCGGATTGTTTTTAGCGTGATCACCTTAAGCCTAAATACTACTAGGGAATTTAATTCCCAAGTAACCATGTTCTACTCATCTGTGTTAGCTCCCCACACATGAGGTTTACCAATAATTTAAGAATAGTAGAGGTAAAAGATAGCAGCCATTATGGGAGTACGCCAAGCGGACGAATTTGCCCTTTACTTACGTATCCTAAGTTTTGGAGACGTGAACTCGAAAGTTTCCGTGATAATCCTGATAGGTGCGAGACTGGCATAAATAGTTCTTTCCCAACTTAATTGAGACTGTCTCTGCTCTGTTACATTGATTGGGTGATTCCATCTATATTAAACTTAGGTTCGTCAAAGTTAATTAATTAAAGGAAAGATTGGGTGAGCTAGGTGGAGCCTCTTGACTATCCATTCCACTCTTTTATATTTCTTGGTTTTTCGAATTCGTAGAGCACGCTAAGTGGGGATTATCTGAGCTGTGTCAATTGAGCACGAGATATGATAGTGTCCTCAGTTGTACCGCGGATTGGCGTGTGAGGTCGGTATTAACTATACATGTAAAGGCTTGGCTAGTAGTTCCAAGTATAGCACCTCATTTTCTGAAAGTTAACCAATATGACAGGGAGTTTGGGTGTTGCTTGTTGCGTAAATTTCAAACACATGATTTTAAGCTGCTCATTACATAGCTTGTTTGAAATTTGTGCATTACATAGCATATTTATAACTGGTGCATAATTTTAAAGTTGGATCAGTTGGATAATATTTATGGATATATTGTCGACTTGATCTTCACTGACCGTGTGGACTGCATAACTTGATGTGTATGCTTTCTTTACTTAGTTCACGACTAATGATGTTTCTTGATGTATCTCAGGTGGGTGAAGGTTGCAAGGACGTACCTCCGACAAATTGAATAAGGGAACATGTTACTACCTTGGGTTTTGAGAGGTCGAGAAAACCTTATTATTGAATGATGTCTTGTTCTAACCTCTTATTTGGTTTGCGGATTTTATTTTCTTTTTATCTCTTGAACTTTTTGTAAATTTATTCGAATCGGCTTGTACTAAATGGCCAACTCTTGGTGTGGGATATTACATTACTGATACTTGGGTTGTAATAACTTCTGCATATCAATTTATCGCATTATGTTTTTTATTTCAGTACGATGGTTGTGATCAGAGGGGACGTTGCTTCCTGAAATTCAATGTACTTTGATAGGAAAGATAATTAAGTGAGCCTGAGCACCAAGCTTACTAGGGTTTAGGGTAGATTTCCTTGATAAGTTAGGTGTGGCAGTAACGTGTCCGAATAGAAAAATCGGAGCATTACATTATTGCTATATAGTATGGGGAACATTTGAGGCCGTTAGGATGGTCAATTTACAGGAAGTTGTTCTCTTAGTGGATTGAGAAAAGGCACCATTTACCAAGGGTCCATGCCTTCAATTCACTGCATTTTTAGGTGATGATCGATGCTGTTCCACAGTGGAGCACATAGGCGAATTCACGACCCAGTGTGAAGAAATGGCCGTTAATCCGTATTTTAAATTACAATTATTTGGGTTATCATAGATAAGCTTGATGTTCACCTGGTACGCCGCCTTTCTCTAGATTCAATAGACAATTGGGAAGCCATGGAACGTCTGTTTCATGATCGATTCTTTAGTTCAGTCCCTGAGGTGTGCTTGAATGACTTGATGGACATCAAACAGAGTACTCCATCGATATCAGAAGTTGAATATATTGATTGGCTGAAACAACTAAAAAGTAAGTGTTCTATATCGATTCCTAAATCGAAGTTGATGAAAATCGTTGTTAAAAACATAAATCCTAACTATGATATATGCTAACAACACTTAACATTCGGGATTTGTCCCAACTTTCAGGTAGAGTCACCAGATTAAAGCGGCTATATGAGGAAGACAGTAGGGCCGATAGACGGTCAAGGCAATACGGCCATATTTTGGCCATAGAGATAGTGTCCAATGAAGAAGCCTCTGATGAGGACACAGCACAACCAGAGATAATGAATTTTTGTGTGGCCAAATTAGTCGATGGCCAACCTTACGTATGCAAGGCTCTACGGCCTACTACAGTCCCTTGGCCTGTTATGGGGCTGAGCAGGTACCTGTCACCTTTGACACTACCAAAGTCGATAAAATATTTGACGAATTAATAGCTACTAAGTTGATAGGGTCCCGAAAGGAAGACTGGTCTTTACTCTTGAAATAATGAGGGAGCAGAAAGATTCTGCAAATGGCACAATGCCAGAAGTCACTTGACTGCAAAGAGTAACAACTTTCGCGAGGTTATTTAGAAGGCCATTAATACTGGTCGATTGAAATATTTTTTAATGAAAGTGGACGGAAATCTATTTCCCAAAGTTGGAATGGGTATGGCAAGGTTCAGGGACGGAAAATGAGCAAGGAGACAAGCCACCTTCGTCATCCAAGAGGTGGTCAGATAGAAATGAGGAAGATGATATCCCTCCTAATCATAATGATAAAAGTAAAGGAAAAATGTCACAAGAAAGACCGGCTGAATCCACGGCTGGCAGCCTTATGAGAGACATAAGAAAAAAGGTAGGCTTGCCAATAGTGAATGAAGGAGATAAGATCCTTTCAATAGGCGGGAACACAACATCAATGCAAGTTCGACAACCTAAGATGTTGTTGCAAAAGATTGAGAATGTTGTACGAGTATGACAACCCCAGCACATGTAGCAAAATCAAACTGCCGCAACTTGTGGCTGAGATAATAGTCACAAAACCATGCCATGATTCACCTCGTTCGTGGTTACCTATGAGTGTCTATGACCGTTTCCACGCCCGGCTGGGCTACAGGGGCGGTCACGGCCACTAAGGAATGGCCAAAATAGAAAATTATAAAGTACAGTGGAAGACTGGAACTGAGGTATATGAACCGCGGACTAGGATCCCACAAACGGCCCAAGCAAGGTCATGGCAGGTTAATAGACTCACTAGGAGGGTGCATGACCAGCCGAATGAAATGAAAGAACACAATATAGACGATTCCAAAGGAATCGAGCGGCCCCGAGGGACCAGTCAGCCAAAAAATGGCTAGTTCAAGATTATGAGCCGAAACAAACGGAAGAACCAGATTTGGTTGCATGTTGAGCTCCAAAGTATGACATGCTTGACATTCACCCTGAAGTATTGAAAGCCATTCGCTAGTACCATGGTGACCAAGAAGTCATATTTGTGATTTATCAAAATAAACAACTTGATATCGCTAAAACAATTGTAAAAGGGGATAAGCGACCAAGATCCTCTTCTCCAAACTCAGTGGAGGAGAAGAGTAAACCATTACAAATCCTCAGGAGGCCGGATGAGGACAAACTGCAAGATTCATCAGGGACAAGTTACAGTACGGTCCGACCTCAGGGAAATACAAAGCGAATGCCCACGACTAAGGAGTTATTAGCCGAGGGTGTATTGGCTCTCCTAGGGTGAATTATATCCAGTGTGGCACACAAATGTAGCAGTTTGGAGTTGTGTTCACCCATAAGAATGAAGAATTAAAAATAGTGATAGGAGAGGACCCTACCACCATTAACAATCATTAATGAGGTATCATCGACCGTAATGGCTAAAAGTGTTTTGTATCCTAAATGTAGGACAAATCAAGAGGTTTCTACTGAAGATGTCAAGTCAAGCGAAATCCACCCAGAACTAGTCACGCCTCTTGAAACAACCGTCTCCATGGTCAATGATGTGTCCCATGTGGGGGGAGGAGGAGACATTGCGAAGATTGATGTAGAAGTGGAATTTGATTTTGAAGGAGTAGTAGATGTAACACAATTACATTTTAGGACATTACCGCCTAATGCCCTGGATCATTTAGGGGTAAATGTTGCTGAATCTAATGTAACTTTTCCATCTCCTCAATAGACAGAAAACTAGAGTTTCGACTTCGAAGATGACGAAGAATTTCGCACGGCCACCGTTACCTCCTTCAGCTAGCATGAATATGATGAGTACCTATCAAAAAGGTGATGATACCTAATCATAATCCACATGGTATGAAGATGATGAACCACGGGCTTATCTTGTGGATGATGCCTCACTGACTAACGAGGATGGGGATCAGACCCCTCCAATAGGTGTCTTTATACCGCGAGGAAAGCCACCACATGCGAGCTCTTTATGTTCTAGCTCATGTTGATGACATGCAGCTTTCTAGCATTTTGTGGACAATGGCGCAACTCTGAATGTTATGCCGTTTTCTATGTACCAACTGTAATACCCCGTATTACTTAGAATAATTAATTAATTAGTCCGGGTTAATTGAATGGATTTTATGAGGAAATTTTAACTTTTTCCAAGTTTATTTGTTAATAAATAAATCAATGAAATAAGTCCTGGACGTAGCAACAGCTAATGAATTTTTTCATAAACTGTGGATGGTTAATCTTGCGTAAATTATTGGAATTAATGCGAATCAGAGTGAGGGGTAACTCAACACGTGAAACTTAGCACGAAATGCGCACACGACGAGAATTTTCCCTCTTCGGTGAGAGTTTTAGTTCCTTGGCGCGAGAGTTTCAATACTCGTGGTGAACCCCAATACTCGCCGTAATGTTCCTGCATGCATGTTCCTTTCGAAAGGACATGTTTCGAATATTTTTATTCTCTTATGATCACTCGTCCAATTTTATGTATATTTCCCTCTTGAAACTCGCCCAAATTCATTAACTATCCAGATTTGATTTTGATTTATTTTTGGAAACCAAATCTTTCTAATTTAATGCAGATTCATTCTTTTGTAACCGTCCATGAAACCCTAGTATTATTTAAACTCATTCCATAGGGTTTCGGCCGTTTTGATTCATTGCCTCCCAGATATTTTCACTTTCCTCATTCCCTTTTCTCTCTCGGCAACAGCTTCGAAGTCACGAAGAATACCAATTTCTGCAAAGCATGACCCATCATTTTCAAGGTAATTAATTAGATGTATTGATCCGCATCCAGTTGCTTTCAATTAATTGTTGTGTCATCCAATCATCAAAACCCGTTTCTGTGCTTCAGCCATAGAACGGTGACCTTCTGTAAATTCTAGGTGATTGATTTTGAATATTAAAAATGGTTTAGAAACCCATTGAGGATTGTGTATTTATGATTAATTAAATAGGAATTCAATTTGGACATGTCTATGGATTTCCGTGTCAATTGATTTTTTTCCCGTTTGATTAATTGATACACGGCTTTTATTATTATTATTATTAAAATTGAGATGGTAGAAACCCACGATGATGGTATGTTGATGTTAATTATTAGGATTATGTGTTTAATCAGTTTCTGGGCTTTTGGACAATTCGGATTTATTATCACAAACGATTTTGATGAGTAAGTGTGCTCAAAAGCATATGAACTTATGATTTCCTTAATGTTTTGTATTAACAAGTCTTGATTTGTTGTTCAGTATCGAGAATCTGACTTGGGCGAGAATTGTGGCTTAATAGGATACTTTGGCGAGAGTTTGGCTTGATGACGAGAATGGATAAATACTCGCCGAAGTGATTAAAAACTCGCCAAAGTGGAGTCTGTCCCTTCAAAGCTTAATACTCGCCTAAGGCAAAACTCCTATGAACTAAAATCACTTAATTGGAATTTATTTCGAGAGTTTCGATGAATATGGCGAGAATTCTAAATACTCGCCCTAACTCCTAAATACTCGCAAATACTCGCCAAAGCTCCATAAAGCTTTATTCTGCTACGAAGAATGGTATACTCGAATTATTCCAAATGATGCCTTACTCTTCAGTCCACTTCAAGAATTAATTATGGACAATGATACTCGACTTAAATGAGAATGATATTCCGAGGACTTGATTTACTACTCCAAATAAATTGATCAATCATTCATGAATTCCCAAACTCGATTGATGAACAATTAATTGAGCATTTCCTTATGATTAATGAATTATGATGCCCGGATAATTAATTAAGGTTAATGGTTATGTAGGCTCTTCCAATTAAGGCCCGCGGCATAAGATTTGGATTAGGATTTTATTTACGACAAGGCTTTATCAAGATTGTCGATAAAGGTATGGTAACATACATCGGGCAACCATTAGTCCCATTAATGATTAAAGTGCCAATTATTATTTGGCTGGGTAAATTTAAATATATTGCATGACATGAATTTTTCTCATTTATATGATTTTTATTTATGAATGAATGTATTGTTACTTAGTCGATCTTCCTTGTGACTGTGTGCATTGCTTGGCATTTGCATGAAACACCATACTTGAAATTTGACATTGTACGTAAGATACTAAGTCTTCCAAAGCATAATCAAGGATTACCTATATTCTTGTGTTGTGCTAAGAACTGGGCACTCAATAATCGAAAGACTATGATGATTAGACAAACCTTAAAGCATCCTAAAAGACGTAATCGCGTAAACTAGAAGGAAGAGTGTATCATGTCGGTTTATGCTTTTGGACTGGCCACCTTAAGCTTCGGTTATGATTTTTATCTAGAGAAATCAATTCTCTAGTAATGATTCATGTTCTACTCATCGGGGGTATTTCCCCTTACATAAGGCTTACCGGTAATTTAAAAATAGTAGGGGTAAGGGATAGTAGCCGTATGGGGTGCAACGTACGGAATCAATCTGCCCCTTGCTTGCGTACTCAAAGGGTAGGTGCGGGCTAACGAAGATTAGTTCCCCTATCGAACCCGAATGGAGACTGCCTCTGTCTTGCTGTATTGATCGGGTGATTCTATCTACACTAGACTCTGGTTCGTCAATGTTCATGTTATGAAAGTCCACTCTGGTTTATGTTTGTTCTCCCCGTATTCGTAGAGCACGCTAAGTGGGGGCTATCGGCATTGTACGCATGATGGTGTCCTAAGTTGTGCCACGAGTGTGTGGAAAACAAACATTAACTTTACATATAAAAGCTTGGTTAGCAGTTCCAAGTATAAATACATAAAGCACTTGAGTCTCTCCCATGATTCGAAGGTCCAAGTGTTGCTTGATGCATATGATTCAACTCATGACTTTAAACTGCTCATTAAAGCTTCGAAAGTACATGACATGGCATATTTTATTCATGAATGTTGCATAATGTTTTAAGGATCCCAAGTCAATATTTATGGAGATGTTGGCTCGGCGTCTCATGATGTATGAGATTGCATATTGTGAATGAATGATGAATGATTTCCATACTTAGTCTCGTGACTAATGATGCTAATGTTTGCATCTCAGGAGTTCACGAGAATCGCGAGGATATACCTCCGATGCAGTAGGGGTTCGGGCTAGAACTCGAGGGATGTGAGAATGAGTGAACCTTATGTGGGATATTCTTGTTGTCACTGACCTCTGTGGATGCAGGCGTATTTGCTTAGTTTTGCGTTATTAAAATATTTGAACAGTTCATTGCTAGTATGTTTTTATTCGGCTTGTATTCCGGTCGAGTCCCGGTGTGGGACAATTTTGAACTCGTTCTGTTACAGAAATTGAATTATCGAATTTATTTTAATTATGTGCCTACGTGCCTATTTATTATTGTTTTTCCAAGCATGATGGCTTTGAGCTTTGGGAGTTTGCTTCCTGAGACGCAGCGTACTCTGATAGGATAAGATAACGTATGAGCCTGTGCACCGAGCTTATTGTGGGGTTTTAGGGCTAGATTCCATGATAAGTTATGTGTGGCGGGAACATGTACGGTTTATGGAAATCGGGGTGTTACACCAACGTTTGGGTCAATCAGTGAAAGATTTGGTCTCCACCAAAACCAAGATGGTTGGTTTCGCTGGGAAGGTCATGGTGCCAATGGGGTGACTACTACAAATTGGCCATTAGGCCAATTTTGGTCACATCGGCATTCTTTGTGCTTAAAACATCGGTACCATACGACTTGCTTTTGGACCGAGACTGGATCTATACGGCACGATGTTTGTCTTCCACGCTTCATCAACAACTTATGTTCTTCAAAGGTACGAAGACTAAGTTGGTAGACGAAGATAAAGTACCCTTCGAGCAAACACATGACTCCTATGAGGCACTTTTCTTCTTAAGACTGATTGAACTGGTCATGATGTCGACTTCTTTATCTGCCGAAGAATGGAGTGATTGTACGGTTGAAAATTTAGGTTTCCTTTTCAGGTATAATGAGGCCGATGAACAATCAAACCCTGTGAATAATAATGAAAGATATTATTATTGATCTTGAAGGAAGGTTAGGATTGACTGCTGCTGACTATAAACTTGATGGTTATATCCCAGGTAATCATGGTTGGATCCAAACAACTAATTAAATAAGGAAGCTGAAGTCATGTGAGGTTTGAGTACT
>MAYD01545731.1:0-10478 GCA_001909325.1 Ruellia speciosa
TTAGGATGAAATTTCTTAAAATCAACTTTACCCTTATTGAGTGCATTACATATCCATTGATAAATTTGTCACCATGTACTGACTAACATACACAATTGTTGCATATAGTATATTACATGTATGTTCACCAATGTATGCATGTCTATATTCAATAATCAACATATGTTACAAATCCTTTTATCAGCCCCATCAATAAAAGTAAACTAGCAGAACAAATCCCTGCCACTGAAATCAACACAAGTTTGTGCTGTTTTTTTTTCCCCTTTGAAGCATTTATTTCAGTTCTAAAAGAGGAGCTCATAATCCCATTGAAAAATGGAAACGAAAACGAAAACTGGCAACCCTGGGAATACTATGAGAATATCTCCTCCCAACCCAGATACATCCTATATCTACAACCACATAAATTGAAGCTACACATCACTATATTTGTCATGTAAAAGAAATACGATTCAAATATACCACAACTCACACAACGAAACATCCATCCATCTATCCATCCGCACCTTCTATTACTATTCTCGGTTCTTCCAAACACCTGTCCTATTCGACCCCATCTCAATACTCATCCTCAAGCATGCCTCAAAACTGAAATCTAGCTCAATACTGAGAAAACTCCAATCCTAATTCAATCCAAGATAAATGAGTAATGTTATCATAACACATCCTCAAACAATATCACTATCTGTCCATGAAACCATAAACTGTGTCGACACAACATCACTCCAAGTTAGATAGATAAACACACTAACACATTAAGCAAGACGTCACTGGGAAAGAGAGTATATACGGGAAACTAAAACTGCACGTGTATGGTCAATCATGAACAAGAATGAACCGCCGGGCTGCAAAAAAGATAGCAATGAAACAACAAAAAAAACTAAAATAAACACCAAAAACAGGGCAACAGATAAACATATCTTCAAACCAAATCAAAAGGACTGGCGAACAACACATGTTACAGTAAACACTGTATCATGAATTGGAATAGAACAATGTCCACATCAAGGTCTTTCCGGAATTTATTCAAGAATTGTGCCCTGTTTCAGACACACTGAAAATTACATTCCTTCCGGCGTATTAGATATTATATACCAACAAACATGAATAGAATGGTCCTTTTTCATGCCTACAGCAGGCAAACTAACTCAAATTATTTTTTCACCGCCGACAGCAGCTAAACAATATTATCAAAATTGTATAAGTACCAACGATCATAAGATGTCACGAATTCATAAGTTAATGAGGGATCATCAAACAGAAGAAAGAAAAAAGTAAAACGTATGGAATAGGAGAAAAAAAAAAAAAAACCTCCCTTCAA
This sequence comes from Ruellia speciosa, assembly GCA_001909325.1. Taxonomy (NCBI): domain Eukaryota; kingdom Viridiplantae; phylum Streptophyta; class Magnoliopsida; order Lamiales; family Acanthaceae; genus Ruellia; species Ruellia speciosa. Next base: position 1,322 of record MAYD01545731.1, read on the forward strand.
ATCGGCACGTATCGTTTCAACGCTTGTTTCCCAGCAACCACGATTCCGGCAACCACCCCGCCGATGGCACCCGCCACGGCGGCGGACCTCGGCCCCGCCGCCGCCTTGTAGAGCGCTCCCGTACCCAACCCCGCCACCACGCAATTGATGACGTCATCCGTATCCCTGACGGCAACCATGCCGCTCTCGAGGCCGGCGAACATGAGCCCGATGATGCCGCAGCGGTTGCCGATCTGCCTTCCGGCGTGGCCCGACCCGTTCAGGATCCTATTGATTTTCAATTTCAGGGTATCGGAGGCCTCGATTGACTTGACGCCGGTGGCGAATCCCTTGGCGGCGCCGCCCGTGGCTCCAGCGAGATACCCAATCCCCGTGTAGTAGGTCACATTCTCTCCCCAGGATCGGCGCTGCGCGACGGATTCCTCCTGGAAGAGGTACTCGGGGGTGGTGGGGAGATTGTACATCGTCCGTGTGGGGATGTTCAGATCCCGGTAGGGATTGTAGAGTCGGCGAGTTTGATTGCTTTCGTCGTCGTTCGGAGCTCGCGGCTGATACGCCATGGCGGAATTTGGGGATTAGGGTTTCGTTTCGTTTCGTTTCGTTTCTAGGTTTTGCAGAGAATGCCTTTCAATTGCGGGAAGAAATATGCAAAAGAAAACAACGGGACCGGTAGTGTGTCAAGGCTGAACCGGAACCGGTTCGAATGAGTTGTGATTTGTGAATAATTGAATATTCCACATTCGGGGCGCTTCTAGAACCATGACGTCATCACACACGTATCTATAAATAATTGAATTCCAACTTTTTGATGATATTTTCAAATTTCTAGGGTAAAATTGTGACCCTTCCTTGTCGAGCGAGGACGCGTGGATTCGATGAATCTTGATGATTTCTGGATCATTGAAAGCGCATGAATCGATGCTTTTTGGTACTGCGGGGATAGATTTCTGCAATTAATCACGAATGGGGAAGGAATCAATCATCGCAGTCAATTTGAAACCGTTCGGCGCCTTTTGTTTGATTCACGGCGTAAATTAGTGTACGAATTGTTTGTATCTTTTGTGTTGTGTCGAGAATATGTGGGTGAAGAATGCATGCTGAAATTTGTATGTGATGATGAAGAAATTAAACCCTAATTTTCGAGAGACTGGGAAAGGTTGCCTGGAATCCAGGAAATTCCCGTTCCATGTGGCAAAAATGTTAAGGTTTCCTTATGAATCTTGGGAGGGTTTCGTTTTCTGTTTTCAACGGGATCTTTCCAAGTCTTCCGGTACTCGTGTTGAAGTTACGAATCAGGATTCTATTTTTGTCGTATTCCTCCAAGGTACAGAGTATATGAGGACTGTGTTGGCAGGCATGAGTTTGAAGAATGTGAAAAAATTTAGATTTGAAATCTAGAAAATGTTGTTTGTGGTTTGATGCGTCCAGTACCGAGGTGTCTGTTTGCTGAAAAGTGAGTAAGAACGCGGTTGAAGATTGACATATGAGTTTGAATAGAATTGTCAAGCTTTGTAGTTGTAGATTTGATGAAAGAGGGATGAGGGTGGATTTCTCTCCGGTTTCGGTTGCACTTAGTTTGGGCAATCCTGTGTTTGAAAATTCTGGAATTTCAGACCACATGAAGATTAGACGACTCAAAATTGTGACGGAAACAGCAGCAGCAGCACTGCTGTTGGATCCAACTCTGATGCTCGATGGTAGCTCCAGTTGTAAAAGTTGTGATTGTGGCAGTCGAGGAGCTATTCTTTCCACTTCTTCATTGCCAGGCGGAAGTAAAGCTGGCATCGGCAATGTTAAAACAACTCATCACAGTGAGGAAACTAGTTTATAATGTGGTGTGTCTAATGGTGTCCTTCCTGTGTCCGTGAAACCAAATGAAGAGCCAGGAATAAATCCATCAGAGGCTTCTTTTCTGTCATACAAAAGGGAAGGATCTGATGAAAAATGGCGTCAAAAGTGTCTTTGAATTGGATTGCGTGCCACTCTGGGGATCTGTATCTCTTTGTGGGCACAGGCCAGAGATGGAGGACGTTATCACAACCTCCCCACGTCACGAAAATTCCTATTGAGATGTTTATTGGCAGCAATGCTATGGATGGAATAAGCCAAAAGTAAAATCAACTGTCTTCCCACTTTTTCGGGGTTGTTTGATGGTCATGGTGGATCTGAGGTATTTATGTCACTTCATGTTTCTGACAGATGTAGCTTACTTTCACTAAACTATTGTAGGATTAGTTTGTTATTAACTCTCTGTTATGTAGGTTGCAAATTATTGTCGCAACCGTGTTCATATGGTGTTGATAGACGAACTAAACAATTGTAAAGAAGACATAGCAAATGTGAGTAACAGAGGCGCAAGGCAGTTCCGTTGCTCACATTTGCAGTGGGAGAAGGTCTTTACTAGTTGCTTTACAAAAGTTGATGATGAAGTCGGGGAAAGGTCAGCCAGGGCATCCCAGAGTCAGGTGATTGCCCTGTCTAACCTGTCGCCCCTGAAACTGTTGAATCCACTGCTGTGGTTGCAGTGGTTTCTTCATTACATATTATTGTAGCCAACTGTGGTGACTGAAGGGCTGTTCTCTACCGTGGTAAAGACGCAATCGCCTTGTCAGTTGATCATAAAGTAAGTCAAACTTCGTTCCCTCATTGCAGGACTAATTTGTATGATTTTTTTGGTAAATAGTCTCATTTTGTTGTTTTAGCCAAATCGAGAAGATGAATATGCTAGGGTTGAAGCCTATGGAGGCAAAGTCATACCATGGAATGGGCACCGTGTTTTTGGAGTTCTTGCTATATCGAGATCTATTGGTAGGACTATTCTATGTCATATGTGTGACCAATGCAATAAGTTATGCTCTTAGGTACATCTACAAAAAGTCGATTATCTAGTTCATTGTCGAAACATCAAAAGAATTTGAGTTCAATTCTTATCTTAAAGATCAAATTTTAGATTTGTGATTTCAATTTTATCAAACATAGCTTAGAATGTTCGTATTATACAGATGATCTATAAATGAAGCCATCTATCATTCCTAAACCGAGGTAATGCTTGTGCCACGAGCCAAAGAAGATGAGTGCCTTGTCTTGGCCAGCGACGGGTTGTGGGATGTCACAACAATTGAGGAAGCATGCCAAGTGGCGAGGAGACGGATCCTTATTTGGCACAAGAGGAACAACGCCAAGCCACTTACAGGTCGTGGCGAAGGAAGTTGATTTGAAAACATCTCTTTTACAGAAACTTAAAAGGAAGTTGGAGAACAAAGTTTAGATGAATGTGTAGATAAAATTACGTCACTACCGGTTAAATATGAAAAGGGTTTCAAATTTGATTGCATTTATTTACTTCTCTTTTACAGAAACTTAATTTTTTTTCAACTTTCATTAAAGGTAGACTTAACCAAAACAACTTAAAAAATTTATTGGATTTCAAAGCATTACTGGTTTATTCAATTTAAAAGTGTGAATCTGATTAATTGTGCAAAGGTGTCCCGCAACCCAGATAAATTGGGGGTTTTGAGGAGCGGAATGGCAGTGAAGTTAGCTTGTCCGTCATAAGTGCGGGACTTAGATCTCTTTTTGACTATTTTTTATTTCACTACTTTCTCCATTTTTTTTTTTTAATTTTTGCAATGTTTTTCTTTTCATACTTACTAATATACTATAACTTTAACCATTAATATTGCTAATTATCAATAGGTAAAAAATATATATCTAATAAGACCCTACATGACTATATTTTTCTAAGTATAAGCCACAAATAATATTTAGAATATGTAAATATTCAAATCCTTGACAAAAAAAGAAACGGATAAAGATATGCACGTGGGCAAGAGTTGCATATAAGATATAATTGAGAAGATCTGAAAGGGCTGCAGATATATTGCTATTGGAAACGGCGATAGTGTCTTTTTTTTAAACAATGCTTTTTGTATTTTAAACCACGTTGAAGAATGTCTATTTAATCCTTCTAATTAATATTAGCCATTGATTAATTTTGTGATGGATAGACGAGATTAAATTCAGATTGGCTGATAATATCCTTTTCAATCACATAATCGGACTGCAGTATTTCACCTGCTTTCATGTTATTTTTATTCCGCATTTTGTTTGACAACATAGAAATTTATGCATATTTAAAAAATCTATTTAGAGCAGATTAATCTAGGGAATTAAACTAGTAATGCATTTTGATTAAGTTATTTAATATTCTCATGAAATTTAGTCTTAACACTTAGTTTATGCGGTCAGCACAGGTGAATTAATCTTTATCGAGTGTGGCTATAACACTTCTCGACTTAAAAATAAGGGAATGTTATAAAATGGTCCCCAAATATTATATAATTGTATTATAATCATTAAATAATACATTCCTTTAAGTTTGTTACTCAAAATTATTTTTCTTTTGCACCGAATGTTTAGCAGAATATCCTTAAAACATATTTATTCTGCACCGAATTGAATCAACCAATCTTGTGATGAACCTTATTTTTATAATTTTTTTCATATTACCAAATAATTTAAGAGTATATTTGATAAATTTAAATGATGTCTAAGAAATTTAAAATTAATAAAAATAATACATAATATGTGAAACTCAATTCACTTAATTTTAAACATTATTTTATACATAACATTCATACACATGTAATCTATTGAGTAAATGAATTTACTGTTATTAAACAAATTTAATGAATAAGTACTTAATACATTAAGATGTTTAAATAAGTACTTAATACATTAAAATTAAAAAGTGACAAATTCAATACTTGGAAGCTGGAAGGAATAAATTCATTCTTTAGGGGTTAATATAAAAATTAATTATTTCATGGGGGTTGAAATGATGTTTACCCAAAGTAAGAAGGCAGCTAGCGAAATAAAGTTTGTTGGACTAGCGGGCAGTGGGAAGTGGTGAGAGGCAAAAGGTAAAAAAATTGACGCATGTCCATCGTTCCGAGTAAGAATTGATTCACGCTTTCGCTGCCGACGAGTTGTTTGTTCTCTAATTCCACGATAATTGAAACATTCTTCGTCGTCTTGATCAGTTCTTTCGCAGGAATGGAGACAATCGAGGTATTTTTTGACTGATAATTTGTATAATTGAGGCAAGGAGTTTAAATATTGTCATAGAACTGTATTTTCCTTGAAGTTTTAATTTTTGATTCCTATTTTGTTCTGTTTCTGATTGCGCGTGACTGGAGTTTTGGCGCAAATGTTTATGATGTTGAAAGGTTTTTGTTTGTTTGGTGAATCCTTGACTGGTAATTTGGTGTTTTGGTATTGGGCAGCTCATGAATTAGGTTATTATTTATTGCGTAGCTATTTTGATCGATTTGGGTATTTTCTAACTGATCAGGAAATTGTGATTTTGTGGGTAGCTTTTTGTTGATTTATTGTATTCATAGCATTTTGGAACAAGATTTGCTGGTGGTGGTAGTGAACTAGTGATGTTGTTCTTGTGTGATATTATTCGGTGACAGCGGTTTACTTGTCTGTTCTGAGAAGCTGAATAAATTCTTGACAAATGTGTGCCATTTTGAGTTGATAGAATAGAATTCTTCATAATGATGGAAACCGGTAATGCTTACAGTAAGTGTCTATGAAGTAGTGCTGTGGGCGTATTTCTGAGGCCGAATGTCTTGTTCTATGTATAGGCTTCTGTGAAACTTGATGAAAAATGCTTACATGTTATTGAGTTGATCTATTGTTTTATTTTGCACATATCATTTACCATAGTTTTATATATGTTGACTTATATCAGGCAGTGAAGTTAGCTTGTCCATCATAAGTGCGGGAATAGCAGAGGAAATTGGGGGTCTTCTGGTGATCAATCATCTTTTAAGTGAAAGAATGGATCAGGGTATGTTTTTAGATTTGACACAATGATGCTTCCTTTTGGGTCCTTTCATTAAATGTTTTTTAGTTTTATCCTTTTGAAATTTATGAAAAGATCATGACAAGTATAATTTTCTTGATGAGTCATCATGTTAGCTCTGAGTTATTTTGATTGGCAGTGTCCATTTCACAAACATGGACAAAATCACATTGTTTTGATCATTTGGATTAATTTGTACAACAGTTGGTTGAATATTATTCTTATGTTATTAATGATCATATATCTCAATCATTCTACAATTCATCTTCCTTAAAACTCACTGGCGATCTGATGTTGCACAAGCCTTTTTTCCCAAGAGTTTACTGGATTCATTTTGTTGGCTACAGAACTCTCATATGATGATAAACATGACAAGAATAGTGATTATGCCCTCCTTAGAGACGTGGAGGTCAGCCAACGTGGAATTTTTGACAGGCCTCTTCCTTGCTTTGGCTGTGGATTGGGATGGTTCTCGTAAGTTTTGATGTCTGCAACTCTGCAAGCATAACATGCTTCTTAATAAGTTTTACCATCACATGTTTTCTTTTGCAGTTTCCTACTCGGGTTTGTGTTTCCTTTGATGTGGTACTTTGCCACTATTCTATACTTTGGGAATTATTACCATAAAGATCCCAGGGAACGAGCCGGTCTTGCCGCTAATGCCATAGCTGTGAGCTGTTGCCACATAATTTTTTGACATTTCTCATTTGCTATTTCTAGAGCTTGCACACACATGGGAACTGTCATATTCAGGATCACAATAATGAAGCCAAAACTTAGGCATTGTTTGATGAAGGCATTCCCATTTCCCAATCTAACTTTTATGATGAAGTTGGTAAATAAAAATAATTTAAAACATCATTCTCACTATTTTAAGTTTACAATTTAATGATTCAAATTCAATTGCAAGTTGAGACCTTGTTCGGTTTTTCATAAACCGAATTTGATGTCCTGTTTTGTGTTATTTATGGGTTTAAGGCTTGTGAGGAACATATCTTTTTCCCATGATTTTGAATTTTTATTCTTTCATTGAGTAGTAAGTCACTGAATTTCTGTCACCTCTCACACTCTACGAGCGCTATTTTAGTGTTGCGAATGAGTTTAGCTCCATGTCCTTGCCAGCTTTAACTTAGAAAAATAATTGTTATATATACCTCTCTTCAATTGTATGGTTTTTCAACTGACGTAGCTTTGTAGATTTCTTCAATACAACTTAGCATTGTTATATTGCTTTCTTTTTCTCAATGTGCATTGTTTCTCCCGCACATTTTACTCATGTGACTCCTCTTTTAACTTGGTTTAGTTGACAGTACGTCTTTCTGCATTTTGCCGCAGGCTTTGATATTTTCAGTGGCGGTTTTGATTGCAGTTTTAGTTATCATCCTCTAGAAGATTATGTTGCACTAAAGTTCTTCCGGTATGATTACTTGGCATATCTCAATATGTAAATTTGTGCAGGGTAACTTGGAGATATAGATCATAAATCAGAATTGTGAAGTTACAGATCAGTTCTGGTTAATGTATTTCCCTCTTGTTGTGCTGATTTATTTTTTTGCATCTCAATTTCTAGTTGTTGGGGTTTATTTTATTCACTATAAAGATAAATTAGAGAAACTTGGCAAGTGTTGAACCAGTGTAATAAAATTAGGACTTACCATTTTAATTCCCATTGAGAGATTCATGTTTGGCCTGGAATCGAGAATTGTTTTTTAGACAATCAGTGGGGGGTCAACCCAATGCAAGCCAAAGCAAACGCACACTCCCAGCCACCAGTGAGAACGGCAATCCGTGAGGCACTTGATCCACCAACATGATCAAACAAAAGGGCACTGGAGACCAGGTGGGGGGGCTGCTCGAAGGTTGGGTGCCCAGGGGAATCTCCTGCCCTGCTGCCGCCAGCCAATCCACAATGTCATTCGTCTCTCAATAGTCATGGTAAAATATATAACTCCGCAAAGGCTTGTCAAAGGCCAAGGATGGACTCATAGGCTGTATCATACCCGAGTATGGATGGCATCCACTGGGGTCTGAAGGATGAGTCACACAACAACATGAGAATCTAAAGCCACATGAATTTTTGAAATGCTCCTCTTGGTAGCCTTGACCATTCCAATCCAGATACCAAGAAGCTCGGCCAGAAGCACAGCCCCAAAGCCAATATTGGTGGCAAACCCAAAAACTGAGGACCCAATCTTGTCCCGAGCAACTTCTCCACAAGAAATTTTGCCTGGGTTGGAGGCTGCACTCTCGTGGACATTAAGTTTAATAACCCCAGGTGCGGGCAGGGTCCATCGTAGGGTAACAGTGCAATAGGACAAAGAAGGGCGATATATAGCAGTGACAGCACTGTCCGGGCACCAAAATCTGCAGCAGCTAAGACCTTTATGCAACTGAGTATGGATTGAAGGGAGTTCTAGGAGAGACCACTGAGTTCCTTTCACCCCCAAATTCTCCAACATCCAATGGCGAATACAGCGAGCGGACTATTATCTCCAAGAGCTCGACACTGATGGGGGTTTGTTTGAAGCCAAGTGAGTAGATCGCCCGAGAAGAAAGACCCACGAGCAGTTTCATCAAGGAGATTCCACACATCTTTACTTGCCTGACAATTGCAAAACCGGTGAAGCAAAGATTCATTAGCCTGACCGAAAAGCAGACAAATTCCACAAATCAACAAATCCCATTCGGTGATGTCGAGCATTTGTCAGTAATCTTCCATGTGCCAATAACCACAATAATGTTTTATCCCTTTGTAACTCCACAAAAGTAGGGTATTACTATTCACCGTCCCTCATATCAATAATATCGCCCCCATGACGTCATATTCAAAACAATTCACTTCAAAAAAATTAACTCTCTAGAATTTTCATCTTGGAGTTGATCGATCAAAGTTATAAAATTACTTGAAAAACCCGTAAAATATGTCAAATGACGATGTAGAAGCATCACAATGCTCCGAAGAGGTAAATAAATAGCATAATTTAAATCAAAAGAGAGTGAAAATGCATGGGCTGAACCCAGGCCACGAAGCACATGTGCGCCCGCACCACTAGTGGGGACGCATGAGATGTATGAGATGGCCAGAGGAACGGGCGCGCATCTTCATCGGCCGAGCCAATGGCTCCACGCATGGGTCATGCGCGTTGACCAGTGGGACGGGCGGAGTGTCGGTGCGTGTTGACCAGTGGGGCGGGCGCACGAGATGTGCGTGTCTACCATTGGTTGCACGCATGGTCCATGCGTCCGGGGTTTTTTTTTTTTTTTTTTTATCCGATTTTCGTAAAT
>MAYD01545734.1:0-18968 GCA_001909325.1 Ruellia speciosa
AAATGTTGCATTTTTTTTTAAACGGAGGAAGTATATTTTTATTATTTGACACAAACATAAGCGTGCACACAATTTACTAATTAGTTTCTAAAATTTAAAAATAATGTTTGATTGCATTTTAAGGTATCATTTACTATCTCCCATGTTTCTCTTAGATTATACTTTTCTTATTTGATTATTTTGAAATATAAGTTTATAACTATTTTCCGTTTTATTAATAAAATATTATATATTTTATCTCCATCTATCTCATCAATTAATAAAATATTTTATATATTCTCTTATTCACTAATAAATTACTTATTTATCTCTCAATTTATTGTTACAATATATTATTTATTCTCATTTCTTAAACTAAATGTTACCTATAAAAAAAATAAGAAAGTACAATGTAAAATCACGTGGCATTTATTAATCCGTATTTTGGGAGTTTGTTTTGGATTGTTTTGTTAAATGGTTCTAATCCTTAAAACATATTATATCGACGTAATTAATGTTATTATTTTAGTTGAGTTGTTATATTTATTTTAAAATACGTTACTATTATTTGAGGTGTAATTATTATTTATTTATTTTATCACATGTAAAAATATTTTATCCTAAAAATGCATATATGTATAGAAGTATTAAACAATTTTATATCTTTAAAAAAATCACACTTGGAAATGAGACAACGTCCAAATGCAACTTCATTTTTTTATGGGTACTTTTCATCCTTCTTATAGATTATGTTTATTTTGTCCTAAAATATTTATAAGGATTTTCATATCCTTGATTTTGGGACGTCCTATGCATTGGTACAATTGATCGACTTATTTCATTTTGAATAAGTCAGAAGTTTTGGCCAATGAATTTGTTGAAATCGCTCTGTTTCAGACAAATCAAAGAATTTGGTGAAGTTTAGTTGGTGAAGCGAGCGTGAACAATATTAGTTTGTGTATTTGAAAAGGTTAAATTTAAATATTGAAAGTTCAATTTTTTTTTAAAAGAAAATTATTTTATTAGCGAGCCTCGAAAACTAAAAAAAGTTCGGCATTTCTCAGCCTTGCTTTTGCGGCCATTATGTGGATAGTACAACGCAGTATTCTCATATGTTATCGAGTGATCGGAGACTAAAACAAAACAAAAATTTCAACGGCCCCTAGCATTATCGAACCATCTCGAATAAGGAGAACCGACTAATTATGCTATTAAGCAAATGACATATTGTGTGGAGGCAAAAGAGAGAATGCACCTCGCAATGCGGGCTTCAATTGGGCCACTCTCGAACTATCGCCGCATCAAAGACTTGGTAAAGATGGGCAATGCCAGTAGAGTGGTTAAGATAGAGCTATTGTTAGGAATCCAAGCGAGTGATTACAATCAAACTAGCCAACCACACGACTAATGAGCACATCCACATTACTAGTTCTTTGTTGGCTTGCCGACGTTGCACTTTGGGCTCTGAATTTTTTATACTCCTGTGAGCATGTCGATTCGAGAGCAGAGAACGAGCGTTGAACCTACTGGGTGGTGACACCAAGTGGTCCTTGTCCTGTGTCGAATGGATTTATTGTACGAGGCATTCACTCACTCGCTGAACTTACCCGAAGGGCATGTCTCATAAACCTGTTTCCGTCCCTCCCGTCCTAGCAGTGCTGTGACCAAGCTTATTACTTGGGAATTGCCGCCAGTGGATAAGTAGTTTCTAGATTTAAAGCCTACCATCCACCAGCTAAGAATGGCTAAGGCAACTCTACCATCCACCAGCTAAGAATGGCTAAGGCAACTCTAAATAGGCTTAGTTTTGGTCTTGAAGAACCCAAGGATTGAGCCACCTTGATTTAGTTCGACATTCGTCTACATTTAATTTTAAGGAAATCAATATCCGTACTCAATAAAAGGACCATAACTGCCTCCCAATAAGTGCAGTCAAATATCGACTTTAAATCACACCGATTATGAGTGTTGATCAGCTCAGTATTTCCGGCACGCTTCCAACTTCACCACTTGATCCGCCCCCAGGAAGTCCGCCGTTGAGTTTTGTTCCCTAAATATATGTTTGAACATGATGGCATTGGAGTGATTGAAAGTTCAACTTGATTTACTTTAACTCGTTAAAAAGCATAATGTGCAACCATTCTCCCTGCTACACTTTTAATACTGAAAATTCAAACCCTTAAGAAAATTGAAACTAAGCTACCCTTCTTGACACATTACCTCAATTATTATTATTTTCACATCCAGAGTAGTAAGTGTTACATTATGAGTAAAGAAATTTTATGGATTAAAATTATGTATATTTTAAAAATGATAGTAGGTTGAAATTTTTATTTTTTTGACACCGAAATATCACGTAAATGGAGAAAAAACTGTTCTCAAGGTATAAAAAACAAAAGAAAATTGTATGAACACAAAGGATACTGTTGACACACCACCTCGCAATAAAATATACGATGAGACATCTAGTAACAATAATTTCCCTTTCTTGAGGCAACAAATGCAAGGGATGCGCAATTGGAAATTTCCAATATTTTCATTCCATTCCTAGAACCCATCATAAACTTTAGAAATCATTCCAATTTTTGCTCCCTAAAATCATTAAAACACCCAGTAAAACAAAAACCATTTCAAAAGGCAACAAATCATTTGTTGAATCATCATCAACTATCCATCCACAAGAAACAATCAAAGAGAACTCCCAAGGGTCGACGATACTGCACACAAGGTTCTCAACTACGCTTACAAATACAGCAGAACCAACCAAGCATCAGGGTGGGGAGCGTAGGGAAGAGGGGAAGAGCCCGGTGTTCTTATTTACAAACCAAAATTCAAAGGAAAAAAAAAAAATAATAAAACCTGAGAATAGTAAGTTGAAACGACAAAGAACAAGAAAAGACTCAAGATGAAAACATTAGTACTCCCAAATGTTAGGACATCAAAGAGACTCCGAAGAGGATAGTACATTGAAAGACCTTTTTTATGATATTGTAAACCGATAGAGCAAGCCTCCTGTTGGAGAGAGCCTCCAGAGATGAGCTAGTATTCCATCAGCTGCGGGGCTTCATCCAAAAAATCATTCCCTCGCTGCAGTTTGTTGTCAGAATGTTTTATTCCCCACAACCAAAAACCAAATGGCTAAATGTTGTCTTCTGGATCAGTTAGAATTCCCTTCCATTGTATGGCATATCCTGCGCAAGTATATTAGTGACAATCACGAAAAGCATGAATTAAAATCATTACAAGAATATCAAGGCTGCATTAAAATCATTACAAGAATATCAAGGCTGCATTCGATTGTTATTACAAGAACAAGTTTCTAAGATATATCTACAAGCATCTATATATATTTCTCTCCTTATTTCCATTCTTTTGGTTTACTGTCTTGAGTAAGTTTCAACTTTCAATCTTCGTTATGACGGGGTTTTCATTTATAAATTCAGATTCAATATATGGGCTAAATGTGGCAACCCCCACCACCGCCACCACCATTGCCTCCGATGCCGCCTCCCCCTTTCCTCCCAAGACCCAGCCACAAACCCCGGTGGGTGCTGGGCGGTGATGGTAGTGGTGGAATTTGGATGGAGAAGATGGAGTTATATACATGTGTATATATAAAATTAAAAAAAATTATAATAAATTTCAAATTCTCTCATTCCCATTTCAACACATGCGCGTGTAACACCTCGCTGGAATATGAGGGAGAATCCCTCTTATGGGGGATTCGTATAAAAAGCAAAGGTTGGGGATTTGGGTGCCCAAATAAAAGGATAGGGGGGAAAGTGTAAAAAGTTACCGCATTTTAGCCCTCAATACATTTTAAAACCTAATCATCTTTTTTCTCAAATTTCATGCATTTGCACTTTATCACATAACCATTCACACACATTCAACTATTCTATATCTTAAAAAAAGCACTTCTCTCTCAAATACCATATCTTATCAGCATAATAACATCCAATGCAACCTCTATCATCTCTACGAGGTTTCATTATCCAAGTGGTAGGATTTTCTGGCCAAAACACTTCACAAGCTTCAAATGGTATCAAAATGTTGCAAACTTTTCTTTTAACAACAATTTTTACTTGTGTGGCATACGTGGAATTGTAAAACATCCATTCTTGATTTCTATTAGGATTAAAATCATAAAATATGCAAGCATGGAGAAAAAAAGGCAATTAAACCCAGAATTTTCTAACATATGTAAAGCCTTCATACACTATATGCGGGCAGAATCACATTATCACTAGGGTTGAATCGATTGGTTGAAGGGCCTGAAAGAGAACGTTGCTTTGGGGGGTATGATACCTGTTGGTACCGGATTGAAAAGAGCAGTGCCCCCTTCAAAACAATATAATAAGAGCCCTTTTGAAACAAAAAAAAACGATCTATTCGAGGGGGAAATGCGATATATTTTCTTTCACTATTCCTCATTAAGCACTTAAACTTAGACCATGTTTGGACTGGCTTCTTAAAAAAACACAAAAAGGTAAAAGTAAAGGAAGAAGCCAAAACACCAAAACAACCCCGAGGGTGCTTCTAACTTTTTAAGTGTGCCTTTTGTAAAAGCTTGCACCAAAAGTGTGTTTTCTAGAAGCAAAAGCCAAAATCACCTTGGTATAAAGCACATCCAAACAGGGCCTCAATGTTAAGATCTTATCTTGACATACTAAAAAGAATGCATCAACCCAACTGATTCAATGAATCTGGGTTTTGTGAAGAAAATAGTTTAAAAATTAGAATTAAGATTTGACCTTATAACTTAATAATAAACAATCTCAAACCCAAACTCCAAATAAAATAAGATAATTATAGCTACCAATTTTATTAGTTTTAAATTCACACTTCGACCATCCAAACTCCAAACCTCATTCAGTTTAATGCTGCCATAATCTCCTTTAAAGTCTAGATTTAAATCTAACACTACCTCCGTTACCCAAAAAAATGCCACCAAACACCTTTTAACCTTTTAAAGAATGGGGGTTTTGAGATTTTTATTAGTGGAAGAAGAGAAAACATCATACTTTTTTAATGGTGAAAGGGGACAAAGATACCAAAAAGGAATATGTTGCAAATTTTGTAGAACAAAGGGAGTACGTCACTACTAATGGTTTCCTTTCTATTTTTGAAGCAATATCCCTTACCGAAGGCAAATTTATTTTTTGTACATTAAACTAAGGTATGTAGAGATTTCCCACACAACTGAAAGATCTTATGGTTGTTTCTATCATATTCAAATTAAAAAAATAGAAGAAAATGTTGCTGCTATATATTAACTGGTGTTCAAAATGCTTTCTATCCCTCTCTTTCCTAGTTTGATTCTCTTGTATTCGATCATAAACGGATGAAAACAACTCCACCCATGGAACCTCATTATCCAAGATTCCAATCATCTTTCTGACTCCCCCTTTCTTTTTCTGCAGGTTCAACATGTTTGTCAGCCCAGTCCCCCACTGCAGTCAATACTCAATAAAACAAATGCAGGCACCACATTCCAATGTATCTACAACCAATTCAATCCAACACCTGCAGACAGGTTCGGAAACAAATTGGAATTTCACATTTTCACCAGTGTACCAACACTTGCCTAGTACATATCATAATTGGAGACCAACCGCCCTGCCTTCACTACACAATGTTTCCCTGTGATTCACTACACCTTTCATCTATGTCGCCACCTAGTCCTACATTAACTAGTAAAATATCTGCTAAAAGTGTACCAAGATAATGTGTCAATCATCCTATGTCAAAATAATAAAACAAAGACAATGCATATATAAGTAATAAATAATTATGATAAGTAAATTAATCATTAGGGCTTTTATGATCTTTCTTATTTCTGTAATCAAGTATCTATAAGTTATAGAGCAGCAACCTCTAATTTCACACTAACTTAGGGTGAAATTTTCATTAATAATACATGCTCTAATTCTTCTTGTCTCATCATCATTTATAATGGTATCAAAGCCTAGTTTAGACCATCGAAACTCTTCCATTCACTTTACCACAAGCAACTATCTATTTACAATGGTATCTTCTTGTCTTTTGAAAATCCAATATTGATCTTGAAATACGTACTGCACGCAACTATCTATTACAAGGTGGCAGAAGGGCATGAAAAAAATGTTGCATCATTCTATTGATTACCCTCAATTCTGCTGCCCTTCCCTCATTCAAGTCCCTCTACCACTGCTGCTGATGCTACATGCCCGTCCTTACTCCTTACTGACAAAGATCAGCCCCTACTGCACCGACCTCAATCTAAATAATCTTCTTTCTTGTCTACCACTTGCCACCATTTGACAAACTAGCTACTGCTTGACATCACAGGTCACACCTCCTTGATATAGATTGTCCATTATTGCTCCACTGCTTGACATTGTTTTTCTAATTGCTCTATTATTGTCTGTCGACTATGACATCATTTGTCAAATTACATGGGGGGCAGCACAGCCACCCAACCAAACTAGCACTGAGTTGGACGTCGGAGACCAACAAGACGAGTATACACATGGATTAGTTAGGTCTAGGCTTTATCCATGCATATTTTAGTATCTTACATGTATATAGGTTCATGCTTGTAATTTGATTTAAATATAACTTGGTTGGTGTTTTTGGCCAATGAATGTTTCCTCACCTTTCAGTGTCGGGTGGTGTTTCAAGCACGGCTATGATAGTGATTCCATGGCAATGTGGTCTCCGACTAAGTTTGCCACGCTCGCTCATCAGTCCCCCCAACCCGCAATCTGACCCAAATAAACTAAAAAAATCCTAACTGCTGCCGCAGCCAGGATTCTTCTTTTTCTTTCCGTTTCTTCTTTTTTCCCATTTCTTTCATCCTATTTCTTTCCCCTGTTTATTTCAATGTGATTTCTTTTTTTAAAAAAATGTTCAATTATTATTATGACTTTTCTAAGTTTAGAATGCATATATATGTACAACTCTACCTCCTACGTATAAACAAACTTCAAGAAAATACATGCAGCCCTTATCAAATATTTCTATTTTTTATATCACAAATCATCACTGGCCAAAGCAACAATACCAAAAATAATGATCCACCGAAAGATCATAAAAGGAAGGCCAAAAATTATGTCTGAGACTATGTGTTTACATTATTAATTTGATGAATCATGGATATTAAACTATGTTTGAAGTTTGGTGGTTACTGATGAATTTGATGATTTAATGTTTGAAATGTTATGTTGCATAACATATTAGAAATGTGTAATGCTATACATATTACATGAGTTGACTTGTCATTGCATTGGTGTGCTGCATTACCATGGCGGCGTGGCAGTCTGCAAGCACCGTGCTGTACCAAACTTGGCTTCAATGTTTTTTCCTTTTTAAGCCTATGACAGGAGTAAAGTTTAACTGAAGCAAGAAATGGTGTAATTCTCAACTAATACAGTTGGCTCCCTACCCAAGTCCTGTTTTTGGGAATTATTTGTGAGTTAGTACAACTAAGTTTCATTCATTGGATGTACTTTTAGAAGTGTTTTTTGGTATTTTTGTTTTTGAAGTAGTGTGTGTGAGAAAAAATAAATAGTAAAAATAAATATTTGATTTGATGGTTTCTAATTATTTTATGTATGAAGTATTATGTAATGATTGAATGATGTGATTGTGTAGATCTAAGGTTGTGTCACCATAATAATAAATTAATTTTTAATTGTAATTGGGGTGAGATTGAGTTATTATTAAATTTTATTTATTTTTATATTTATATAAGAGAGAGAAAATAAAATCGTAAAAGTCATGTGAGTTGAAAAGTGTCAAATGCAAAAATCCAAAAGTGGCAAGCCTATTATATTTTCATGCCATCTTGTGGCCTTTTAGCTAAAAGGTCACTAAACAGTGTCCTCAAAAACATGATTGAGACCTAATCACCAAAACCAAATGCAATTGTTGCAGGGTGGAAGTAGTAAGCTAGGCAGACTACCTTTTCGTACTCACAGAAGGTGGACAGTGATACAACATCTGGTGCTAACTGCTAAGTTCAAGACAAACTACTCAATAAAGTTTCTCCACGTCAACTTGTAAAGGGGTGTTGGGAAATAACTAATAATGACAAGGAAACAAATCATTACGATATTCAATATCATATCATACCTATAACTGATTGTGATCATATATTTGTCTTCCTATTTTATGGAGGTTTGCAGCTTTCCACCATAATTCCACACCATAAATTGTGGTGAAATTTTAATTAATAATATATGTTTTTATACTTCTCATCTCTTTATCATTGTACAGTATAGAAACAGGCAAAAGGACAGGTCGGCTGGGAGCTAATAAGCACCAGATTTAGCAATGTAGAGTAAATTTGTATATTGCAGATGTTGAAAATGTAAATTCAGGGCTGTTGAATCTCATGCTTTTCAACATCCTAATGAAGCCAGGCAAAAAGCATGAGTCCAGCAGCTTTCGCCATAATAATTCCGAAGTTGCACTTTCAATAAAATGACAATTTATGGACCAAACAAAGATGGAGAAATAGAAAGCAGTAATTATCTTACGGTGGGGTATGCTGGCATGTATAGAACTGGGCCAACTGGCCGAGGCTGCCCATATATCATCTGCTGTCCGTACTGCATTGAAGCCCAAATACACTTCATGAAAACATAAATAAGTACAAAATTATTTGTGGCAAGAGCCAATATGACTGCAAGCTCAACCAACCTGAGTTGCATTTGGATAATATGGTTGTGGCATTTGTGCTGCCTGTGGATTAAACATGACAGGCTGTTGTGGAGCATAAGGCGCCATCTGCAACGTTCACTATTAGCCCCACACAGGAGCGCACAGCCAATATTTCTATGGAAAATTAAAATAGAATGCCAAGGCAACAACCGAAAATTTCAACTCACCCCAATACCAATAGGCATTCCATGCATCTGTGATGCAGGTGTCATATTAGCTGGATAGTAGAAGGGACTATCAGCAACTGGAGAAGAAGGCCTCACAGTTGGCTGAGATGGGATATAGCTCTTTGCATTTGGGTTTAATTTAAACTCCTGCCAAATAATCAAGTTCAGCAAGAAGAAAATTAGCATAACATGCAATACGGATATTCCAAATATAAAAGGAAAAAGAAACTAGCTGTTTTGAAATTATGGAAAATGGGGTAAAGTACGAGACCACAACAAAAAAATTCACTTTCTAAGATCACAAACCTTAGCATGTGGATTCAGTGTTGACTTCTCTGATGACAAAGACCCAACAGATGAACTTGAGGACAATACACGACCAGCAGAAGTTGATGCAACACCACCACGATCAGAAGTGGATGAAGTGGAACTACTGGGGCGGCCAACAGAACTTGATGCCCCTTGTGTTTTCGGAAGTACAGCTCCCTCTGACAGCTCATTTAAAGTGCTCACCTTTTCCTGATTTTTGGCGGTTGCAGTTGACGAATCAAGTGCTGTGCAATTTGTAGATGATGCAATCTTATCAAAATTTTGTTTGATCTCCACAATAAATCTAAAGCTATATGAATATTATGATTATTCATGTTTAATAGATGTACTTAATTGAGGGATAGCACAAAAGAAAAATATTACTGCACAACTAGATTGGCAGAAGAAACAATAAAACTGAAGCATCAGCACAGCGAATGAACAAACTGTAAGTTCACAACATATTATAATAAATTCAAGATAATCATGAAAAACTTGGAATCCATGCCAGTGTACAGAGTTGCCCAGCGACACAAAAACCAGACGTGTACAAGCTAAGCTCCTAGTTTCCCTCCAATAAGAGTGCATAATCCAACTAAATTCACACAACCACAGAAGACTACATTTTCCACAGAAGTTGCTCTAGAGAATAAATCTTGTGTCAATAGGGCAAAATTTATTTAGGGCAGAGTTTATCAGGATGATCTATTTGAAGAAAACTGAAGATAAGTGAAAGACAGGACCCAACGACAAAGCCAAATTGCAGTAAATGGTCATCAAACCACCCTGTTCAAACTCTTCCCTCACAAACCTACCCCCAAAGAATAAATGGAAACCAATCCAGGCTCTTTATCAGCTCGACTTGCAAATAAGAAAATAAAACTAAGTGAAACACAACCCCAAGAAAATAACTTAGTTAAGGCAGACAACTGCGAAAAAATTGTGTGAACTGTGAAGTATAACCAACACCAATAAGACAAGCCACTGACCCTCAGCTTTGGGTGCTCGATTCTGATCAAGTACCTGCACGCGCGCGCACACACACACACACACACACACAAATTTCAGCATCATCACTTAAAAATGAAACAGCACCAAACTCAAGAGCATAAGTAAATAGGTACTAACCGGTTGCTGTTTATTATCCTCTTTCAGGCCACTAATTTTGGCATGTCCAGTAAATTGGTTATCCTGAACCCTGAATGGAAAGTTTCCAACAGCCACTCAGTGGAAATTCTCAGATAAAGATGAAACTTTAAATTTAAGCAGTAAGCAACAATCCACATTATAAGATAACCAGCATATAACTAACTAACGAAGTAAATTCTGAACCATTCTACAAGTTTAAAAAGAAGACAGTAAACAACCTGCTTGTAACAATCCCAGCGGATTGTTTAGGAAGCTGCTCAGCTAACAGCTGTTGTCCATCCTCAGAACCAGAGTGATTCACATCCCTGCTCACAGCAGTCAGTGAAGATTGGACGTCGGCCTGGAGAAAGAGAAGCAAAAGTTGATGGAAACATAAAGGTCAGTATCCAAAACCAAGTAATGGAACCAAAACGACAACAGGATAAAAGAAAGATACGAAGAATGAGTACAAACTTGCAGTGAACAATGAAATTACAATAATTTTTTTTATAAAAAAAAAAACCAAGGAACTTTTATTAAAACAGAACCAAATTAGGGTACACACAGATGAATAGGTGGCAACTATATTAGGACAATAAAATCACCTGGCTCGCAATTTAGGACACCAGCTACAGAGTTTGCAAAAATAGGACACAATTACTTAACAAATTGTAAAAATAGGAAAACTAACATTTCCAGCCAATTTTTTAGTGGTTCAGGCAACGTTGCCCAGAAAATTAAATAGTTTCTACCTTCAATTTCCAGAGTGGGACTCAGCCAAGTAAGCGGCACATCAGATTGAACAAGTCATTAGGGACACATTAGATCCTCAATGAAGTTGTCTTGATCCCACGCGTTTGAGTTGGTCCGATTTTTCAAAGCTGTATCTCACTCTTAGATGAGGGTGAGTGAAATTAGCCGGAAATATCAATTTGTCCCATTTTTGCAATTTATTAAGTAACTAGTGTCTCATTTTAGCAAACTCCGTAACTTGTGTCCAAGATTGCGAGTCAGGTGATTTTACTGTCCTAATTTAGTTGCTAGCTTCATAGATGAAACCAGGCAATCATACTGATAGGCCATAAATCACATTACCCAATTGACAATTTCCAATTGCCTCTTTGAGTGCATCATTCCCTTTAAATGCTTGTTTATATACGAAATTAACTCATTAAGCACTTTAACTCCCACAACAATCCCATGAAAGGCCAACAAGCAGCAACAAATACATAGATCTATTATCCTCTAATAATTTACTATTAGGCTGTAAACAAATGCAAAAAGAGAGAATATAACCGCTTCACATTAAATTCAATTAGAATTTAGAGGAAATAAATGGACCCCTCACCCCCTATTTTAACTGGCAAAGGAACAAAAAATTAATAAGCAGTCATGAACTTATGGAAATTCCTTATAGTGATGCCATATGTGAATTTTTGGAAATCAGAAACAAGCGGAGTAAGATTTTTCTTTAAATATATACATATGTATGTTTCCTTGTTTTTTCTTTCGGCATTAATGTACATGAGATTTATCAAGAACTTTTCTTGTTGATTGTTAAATACAAGAATGGAATCCAAAACAATAAACTATAGACTCACTCTTTCAGCCACAGTGAGTTTTTAGCATCAATAGAAAAAGAAGGGGTCGCATCAGAAGAATAGAATTAAATGTATTAGAAAACTTCAGCTTGGCGAATGGCTCAAATCAAAGCACCAATTATCTCAAGCAGTGGTTATTGGCTATTGGCCATTTCTTATTCCCTTGAACAGCCCCCCTTGAAACATTTAATAATGCGTGACTAAAAATGAGGGGGAAAAGCTCTAGCAAGAAATATCAAGCAACCAAGAAACTAAAGTTGGCAAATATAGCATGACTGACACACCTCTAGGCATTAACAAAGAAAAACTATTTCTTGCAGATTAAGATTTACCCTTGATGAAGATCTTGATGATGCTTGAATCCCGGTACTTGTGTCCATCGAAGGTTTGGAAACCACAGAATTGGAGATATCTCCAAATGTTTCATCATTTCGTGAATCCAATAATGCATCCTCAATCTCTTCATATCCACTGTCAACAGCTACCCGGAAGACTGACGAATATCGAGTTTCTTCGTCAAGATCAAGATTTCCAACAAGCTGAATTCCTCTCTCCTGCAGAAACAATATAATTAGGATGAAGGGTAGATACTATATACTAAACAAGGAGAAGAAAAATAGTCAGTCAAATCTGTCTAACCTCTGCAAGATGAAGATCAAGGGTATCCTCACCCTCAATCTCTCTGGCAATCCGTGCAGCTTCTCTTTCTATTTCTCTCATCTTCGGGCCTCTCTCAAGTTTTGTTGTGTAGAGTTCCTCATCAAAAGTGCTCTTAACTCCAAACAAAGTGGCATTTGCTTCAAACTGGTCCCATCCTCTGTACGAATTCCAACAATATAAGTATTGCATGAGTAAAAATGGTGATAATAAGGCTGTAAATTGAGAACAACATCAAGGACCTTTTCCATAAAAACATTATTTAAACAGATTAAATAACATAACAAATACTTCCTCCGTATTTTAAAAAGTGAAAGTTCTGCATGGGTTTTAAGGTAAATAGTGAAAAGGAGAGAGAGAGTAGTAGATGGAGAGAGAAATGGGGAATTTCTTAATAAATGAAGAGAAAAAAATATAATATTTTATTAGTTGATTAGATAGAAAAGTTTCCAGAAAAGGAAACGTATCAAATATTTAAATAAGTTCAAAAAAAAAGGAAAATGTATCACTTATTAGCATGCGGATCAAGTACATGATATCTAAAAGAACATTGGTCTTCTCTGTAACTGCAATAGCAGACAGAAGATAAAATCCAGTTCGAAAAATCCCAACCTAATAGAAATTTTACAGTGCTATCCAAGCAGAACAATGCATTCCGAGAAACAAAACATTAACTGAAATTCAAAGAAAAGATCTAGCTTGCCTACCTATTCCGGGGGCCATCAAATATATTCTCCAACTCATGGCATCTCGGATCGTTATCATCAGGGACCCAACGCTCCAATTCCCTGCCCACCTCCACATACCGAGACTGTGATACACAGGAATCAGTCATGAGTTCTAGCTGCTTCTCATGCTGGAGCTCATTTGTCAGGCCATCTCTTGTTACAGGCACTCCCTATAACCATCCAACAGAAAGTTAAATCCTATGGCAAACCTCTAAGAAACCAGAACAAACATTTAATCAGGACACAGAATAGCGTCTTAAAATCAATCAACAAAAAAACAACCATAGAACATCTCATACGACAGAATTTTCATACTGTCGATTAGAAACTGAAAACAGGCAACATAAAACAAAATTGATCGGAGTAATTGAATGACATTGATATAATTGAACCTTTGCTATCACTTGTACAAGATCCTTAGCTTGTATGACAAAAGTCCTAGCAGATGGCTTGCTGGGAAAATTCCAATTATTACGTTGCCCTAGAGAACCATCTTTGATTAAATGAGCCATTTTCAGAACAATTTCTGCGCCATAAAAGGGAGCATTATGTTAAAAATTGCATTCTAATACATAAACATGACCAAGTGATGCTCCCAACACCCCCCCCCCCCCGGCAGGACAAGGTGCTCTTATCATAATTAAACTAGTACAGCCTTTCTTAACGTACCAAAATCCTCTGCATTTGCTGAATGAAATATTCCAGAAAATACGGATCCATCCAGCACCTGGACTTCCACTTGATGCCCAATGAGGCATGTAGTTAAATATATTAGTCGATCACGAGAAGGCGACTCAAATGCTCCTCCTTTACCTGAAGTTACATCAGTTAGAATAGAGGGAATCGTTGGCTTTATAACCACTACAGATTTAAGTCCATACCAAAAGTACTTCTCCTAGAATTGGTTTTCTCAGACTGAAACTTATTATCAGATCTAACCACAGTATCGTTTTCAACTTTGCGACGACCATAACCATTAGAAGATCTAGGCTGCACAACTTGCTGCATATTTATATCTGAAAGATGAACCCAACAAATAACTCAGGAACTGATTCAGATAGTAACTGCAAAGGTAACAAACTGCATACAGGTGGTAAAGTCATGGACAAGACACAATAATGCTAAATTATTATTACATGATAGCCATAATTTTCTACAAGATAAAACATCATAGCATTAGAACATATAGCCAGACAACATTAACTATTACACCTAGTCAAAAGCTCGGGTGCTGGCAGCACAGTGACCAATTACCACCCCTGCCTATACCTTCTTGTGAGTAATTTTGTGTGGAACAGTACTCATCAATCACACCTATAAGCCATTTGTGACAATTCAGGAAAGAAATATCTAGTGCTATCAATTTACGGCAGGATCCAAGTAATAGAAATCAGCTCATTTCTCTATGAAAGATAAAGATAGGAGACCTAGGAAAAACGGCCAGAGACCCAAGCAAATCCACCATGAACACCAGGATGAACTCACTGATTCAGCATACTTTCAAAAATGAGGATTGCATAACATTTACGTACTGTTCATAGGTTGATCTACAACTCCAAGGCGACAATTGGCTGCAACAATGCTTATAAGAAATGCAAACTACATGAATATCATTCTAACCAAGTAAAATAATCGGAATTGGTCCCCAACATTTATCTGCAAGGAAATATTAGAAAGGGCAAAGTTCTTTTGACTGGTTGTCAACCATTAGCTAGATGTAAAGGCACAGAGCAATGTTATTCGGTTCAATTGGGACATAGGAAGACATCATGTCATGTTTGAGAGATGCCAGCCAGCAATCCAGTGCACATATGTTCCCGTAGTACATAACCATGCTCCAACATATATTTGGCGCAATACGAAATTTAAAAGAAACATACAAAAGTATAACAAAGTGAAGCATTTTTACATATGATTCAACTTGGATAACATCTTACATAAATTCAAAAAAAATATGAAGAATGTGAGTGAGCACATGATACTTTTGAGCTAATAATATTTACAAGTTACAACTGTTCAAATCATATTTCAGCCTAATCCTTCTTGACTCCACAACCTTCAGATTAATGTCAAAGCCCCAAAATTCTTTGCACCCATCACCTTTATAAACATTCCAGTTAATTAGATTGTAACTGAACATGAAAAACACCTTTCAATTGTGAAACTGTGGTCAGAATCATATAACCATGTAAGTATTCCAATTGCAAGGGTATACAGGCAATGGACATGAGCTTCAGACATCATGCCTGTAATGCACAACTGGACACCGCTACTAGTGGTAATTACTAAGACAATAATAGTCTGCATACTTGAAATTCACAAGTATAATGCACTGGATGCAACTGCTGACGGGGGACAACTTAAAGCAAAACCAAATTTTCAAAATAACTTCTGAAGGGCCTCTCCCCCCACTATGAAAAACAATACACTGGTTACTAGAATATCGTATGGACATCCCTGTATTCTGTGCCGAAAGAACAAATCAAGTGCACTGTTCCTTCTTTTTTAAAAAAATGCCAAAAAAGGAGTCTCACAAACCAATCAGAACCTTATATGTTTACGATTCTATTGCTTCTATATGCAACTCTAAGTAATTTGTTGCTAAATTCTGTCTAGAACATAATATATTCAAACGTTTGGAGAGCTATAACTACGGGTAGGCGCAAAAACATATTACATAACACTCCAGAAAAGAAGTATCAGAATCCTGATAAACATCCATCAACTGACTGTGTCCAACATATACCTACACGCATTCATATGGATAATAACTTAGCTACTTCAACTCAATCACAAAAGGTTCAAAAGTGGAAATCAGCAACAACCCAATGAAGAAAACGCACAAACAACACACTTTCTAAGGCACCTTCAATTCAAACCAACATGAATAATCAAGAAACCGGGAAAACAAACAGAATACTCAAGCATCGGGCGCGGCCCAAATACGGATGAATCATTCTACACAATATAATCATGATTCTATTCATTTAGGGATATACAATCAAGGAAGGATTTAAACAGACACCCAAACCCTAGCCAAAAAAAAAAAAATTATATAGCATCCCGGAAATCCTATTATGAAACCAATCAATAAATGCAGAAAATCAAGAGAGGACATACAAGATTGAGGGAAGATACTAACTGAAGAAATGGGGAGGGCGAATCAGCAGGCGATCTGGGAGGAAGGCTGGATCAGGGAGGGAGCGGGGACGATGTCGTGTGGGTTAGGGGTTACCGTCACGCGAACTACGGACCCGAATCAGAAAAGAGAAACTATTCGGCCTGTAATGAGGCAATGAAATGCTATTTGGTCTTGTATCGGACGCCCCAATCCTAACCAGGCCTGTATATATTTGACCCGAACCAGTAAATGGTAACTATTGGTTAGCGTAAAATTGTAAACGATTCAAAATTCGAAATCTGGTTAAAAGCTGATTTTTTATTTTTCTTTTATTTCACATTTTTCACTAGTCAAAGGTCTTACCCAATTATAAATACCTAATATGATACTTGATCCATATAAAACAATACTCAAACCTGAACCCACAGACCTCGATAAGTAATCGTAGAGTCCTACTCATTTACCCACCAGTCCACAAATTTTACTAATTTTAACCCGATTCACGTAATCACAAAATTAAGCCCATAATTTATTGAGTGATTTATGCGCTCTATTGATAAACCATGAATTTATTAGTTATTCTGCTTTAATTTAATAATAATAATAATAAAATACTTATAATGATTATTATTTAAATATTAGTAGGTTATAGGTCGAATTATATACAATATTCGCGGCCGAATTCATACCCGACCCTTTTTAAAGGACCCAAAAATCCGCCCTTACTCATTTCATTGAATTTATATCTTATTTTATTATAATTAAATTTGAGTCCTACCATTGCCCAAAGTCACTCCTTCCTAAAACATAACTCGATTTTTTTGGAAAAAAAATTATATGGGCCAGTGTGGTGAGGTGGCGTGTGACAAACTGGGCTATGCATGTGGTGCACTTAGGAGGTCATGGCCTGAGATTTTTCGGCACCGTAACCTTTGTGAGTTGCATACTATTGGGCCATATAAAGCCCATAAAAAAGGGTTACTAGAGTACTGAAAATTATAAAATTAGCAGGTTGAATTTCATTAAACAGATATACTTCCTCCGTTTTAGAATGATCACACCATTTGCATAGTAAACACTATTTACATATTTCAGTTTAACTATTATTTGTGACTTATACTTAAAAAAAAAATAGTCATGTTGAGTCTTGTTAGATTCGTCTTAATGAGTATTTTCAAAATATCAACTTTATATATTTTTTACATATTGATAATTAACGATATTAATAGTTAAAATTCTGTATCGGCAAACGTGTCTGCTCCAAACGTTGCAATCTTTATGAAACGGATGAAGTATATAATATTCCTACCTACACCAAGTTTACTGAAAGGATAAAAAAATCAGCATGGTTGATTTCTCAGCACTTGTTTAATCTTTAACACATAATACTGAGTTATTTAACAAGTGTTGAAAATATATTTAATAGTGTTTAACTAATTAAACACCTTTTTATTCACATTAACAAGTACATTGAAGGTGTATGTTTAGCAACGGTTAAATCTTCAATAGTTGTTTAACTTGTTAACCATCTTTTTACCTGTGTTAAATAAGTTTATATAACTCATTAAACACCCCCATTCATATTATTATATAATTTTTCACTTAATCCCAATAATTGTTGAAAGTATTAAATAGTTTGAGGAGATATAAACACTTATATATTCATATTTAACAATTAGACTATTAAAAATATGATTGTTGAGCGAAATCAGTATGCTAAATACCACAATTATTTAGCAACATAGCACAAGCCAAGCCTTTTGCCATAACATTGCATCCTTCTAGCACTAGTGTCTTTGCAAATAATTGTTCGTGTGCTACATTCATACAAACAGAGGAATTTAATTGGTTGAAAATGATAAAATTGCCCCTTAAAATAATGTTTAAATACAATTTGTAATTTTAAATGTCATAAATATATGAGTGTTTTTTTAAAAAAGAAATCTACTATTTTAAAAGACAAATATTTATAAATATCATTTAAAACCTTAAAAGACATAAGGTGTTTGGTTTAAATGTACTAGAATGAATTCAAATTCACAATACACGTTTTTTATATTGAAAAATTCTTCATTAGTTAAGTGGTTGGCTTGCCACTTTAAAGGGCCAATGGAATTATTCAAAATTAGCCAACGGTACACACTCAAATGCGTGTGCTAAATAATAAACCATACTTGTACATATTTATTGTTATTTTGTTTATATATGACAAATAATATAAGTTAGTTTAGTGGTAAGGGTGTTCTATTCTAAAAGGAAATCGATCAGGCGTTACTATATGATACTCAGCAATAATAAAAATAGTATGTATATATATATATATTTAAAACTAATGTTACGGATTTAAATCAATGGTTGAATCCCAATTTCAGTATGAACCAAACACCCCACAATCATATACCAACAAAGACAATATATACTAATACAATGGGGCATTTTTTTTTTAACAAGGGAGAGATACACCAAAAAGGATCAAAACACAACGCTAGGTGTCGGTTTCCGTCACAACCCGCGAAGTTCTTATACCACCAATTGCATCAAAGAAAACAACATTCGCACAATGGATAGGGAA